>QRFJ01001869.1:0-63534 GCA_006176705.1 Cocos nucifera | reverse complement strand
CTCAACTTACTGTATATAAATCTCTCTCAACTAGAAGCTGAAGGAAAATCCTGATTTTCCGGATCCAGGTTCGTTCAGATCTAATCAGATCAAGAAATATATTTCAAAATTTTTTTTCTTGATTTCAATCAGATTTTAATGTGTTTTCAGATCTGATTCTTATTATTTTAATAAATAAAATAAAATAAGGATAAATTAAATCAAATTTAATTTACCTGATTTGGGTAATCCTATTACCCTGTTGATGATCCTGTTTGCAGCGGAAGGTTCTGGATCTAGCCACGCAAGCGCCTGGCCTCTACCGGTATCCACTCAGGCTGGATCTGGAGATCCTCTTCTTCTCTATCACACCTCCAAAAATTAGATCTGGATCTGATCTGGAGGATCTTCAAAACTCCTTTTGAAGATCAGCAGTCGTCCTTCTGCAGCAGTGCAGCCTTCTTGCTTTTGATCGCCTTTCTTTGATCTGGATCGCACCAACAAAGGTCCAAAACTCCTTTTGGACGTGGAGAGCAAGGGGAGAAGGTGGTTTGGCATGGAGAAGGAGGGGAGAGGCAGCCTTGGGGCGTATGGAAACTCTTATCTCAATCTCATGTCAATCTGAGTTGGGTACAGGGTCTTATTTATAGACTAGCTGTGATCCAACTCCTCTTCTTCCCAACCAATCACAACCCTTTGTGAAATCAGATCTAAATCTGATTGGTGGGAATAGAGACCCCTGGATTCCTCCTTAGAGGGTGCCTAAGACCAGTCAAAGTTGGTTCTTAGAAGAACTCTAATTGGAATCCAAAAAGGAGATGGAGTCCTTGTCCAACAAGGACTCCTAGGCGCCTCCAACTTGGGCACACGCCTAGGGTGGCGTGCGCCCTTCCTCCTTGCCAGGTTCTGGCAGGGGGACAGGCCCCCACCAGCTCTCCAATAGGTGCATGACATGTGGTCAAAAGTCAAAGTGTCAATGGTCAACGTTTGACCAGTCAAAGGTAGACTTTTGACCAAAGTCAAAGAACAAGAAATGGCAGGTGACCAAAAATGGCAGGTAATGTCTTACAAAATAAGACAACCTATTTCTGACTTGGACAACCTCCAGTCAGACCATATGAAGGCCTCTGATTGAGCACAAACTCCTTTGGCTCAGACAGGACAACTTATTTATGATAGCAAAAGAAGAACGTTAGGTTCAATCGAGTGCTAGCACGATTTCCTTGAACCTAATTGAATCTCATTCAGATCAATTGAACTAGATCAGTTCAATTGATGATCACCAGATTCAAACCCTTGTTTGTGTGACCCAGTTAGGTTCAGTTCTGTATGGTAATGGGATATGTCATGATCTCTATCATCGACATCATCGAAACTCCTTTCGATGGATCAGAACTCTTCTGATTCGAACAGCTAGAATGATCGATCATCTAAATCATTCTAATTGCTCCCAAAATCCACCAGTGACACCTAGCAGTATATGGTGGCAACCCATCAGAGCTGAATGCGAACCTCTTGGTGCAGCTACCTGTGTGATTCAGTTCTTCTATCTTGAGCCCCGATCAGATTAGGGTTAAGGTAAACTCGTCAAACCCTAGTCTCTGTCATATGATGTAATCATTCGATTCGAGTCCAATGTGAAAATCTAAATAGAAACTCTTTCTATTATTTCACTCTACCATGGCCATGGGCTTTCTGGACTTGATTCTCATGATTATCATAGGGCTGCTCCTCTACCACCGAGGTAGATAGATTCCATCTTGATGCCAATCCAGTTCCTACAATGAACATGCTATAGCCAACATACACCTCAGGGTTCCATATGGCTAGGAGACCGAGTAATGGTGTAGTCAAACTATAACACCCTCAAGGTGAACTGCCGATGCACCTCAGGTCAAAGAACCAGACACACTACTGCAGCATCGAGTCAGTCATTGACGAGAAGGTAGACTCCCTAATGACTACTCGAGGTGGTCACGCTCAGTGCCCTCGTTCTCTAACGAGTACCTGTACTCTCGCTCCGGTGTCTCCACACCGTAGACTCAAGACTCATCTACTAAATAGAAGTGATTGTACACCAACCTTCCAGATCAATCACCATCCTCGTGATGATTCTATGGTCAGGAGCAATTTATGAGTTAATAATGATTATTCATGTCTTAAATTTTCAACTCATAAAAATATGAATTATCATTGCCATTAACTCAAAGGATGTATCACAGACACTAAATACACATATGTGATAGAAAATAACCCATTTATTGATTTTAGTCAAAATTATAATTTTGCCCCTAGAAGTGTATTACAAGTGTCAGCCAATTCTAGCTTCTAGGGCACATATATCTAACAATAGGATCTAATGTATCATATATGCATGCATATCTAAAAATAAAAATAGCAACTATAGTAAAACTATTTTTACTGCTTTATGCATTCAGAATACATTATCTTTTTTCGGGTAAATGGACTCCATAATCTGATTTTCTCAATGTAGATTTGATTATCGTGATGCAGCCACACAAGCATTTGGCCTCCATGGGTAATCCACATATGGCCCTGATCCGATCAGTTCCTCCCGAGTGTTAACTCTACAGAAATCTTCAATGGTTGATTCTAGATCGAACTCCTTCGATCTTTCATCATGGGCTCTTTGGATGCTCCAGATCATCGATGAATGTAGAAGATATGTAGCGGGGGCTTTCACTAAGATCTATGAACTCATGACCCTCATAACTCATATTTTTTATTCCAAAAATCCTAAGTATAGATCCTAGGGTATGCACTCACCCAAATACCCTTTGCACCTAGTTTTTTCTAATGCATGCGGAGAACAGACTTTCTCTTATCTGGTTCTCTTTTCTTCATCTTTCCCACATCCCAAAAATTCCATGCATAAATAGATGCACTAGCTCTAGAGAGGCATGGAGGGTTTTAGATAAGATGGTTGGTTTGTTCATTCTAACTCAAACTCCTTTGAATTTTAATAACAACTAGCCTATCTTACCTACATGGGGCATGAAAAGGAGGGCGCACGCCCTTCCTTGCATGAAAAATATTCACGAGAAATCTCTTTCTAATGGAGAAAGGATGGCATAGATTTTGGTGATGTGGCGCATGGGAAGACTAGTCAAACTAGTCTCATTATTTGACATCCAATTGAACCAATCCAATCCAAATTGGTTAGGTCCAATTAGATTAGAACAAACCCAACTTATTTAGGCTTAATTAGGCTCAGTTAAATCCTAATCAAATCAAGCCAAACCCCTAATCTAATCAAGGATTAAACCTCCTTTGTGATTAGATCATCTTATAACCTAATCGGGTCAAATCTAAATGAATCCAATTCAATTGGTCTTGATCCAAAAATAATCACTCAATCAAATTGAGTTAATTAGTGATCAAATCATTAATTAAACTTTTCAATTAGCTATTAGATCAGATAGGAATCTCTAGTGTGTGTGATCTCGTAGGTTTGAACCTAAGCTGATAGCACAGGAATCAATTTTTTGTACTAATCGAAGTGACCATCTAGTAATGATATCCGATGTTCAGATAGGCCAAATAGTAAAATTGCAACATTCAAAATCTACGTGAATATAGTTATCACATGATTCATCCCTTTGACCTCTATGCATAGGATGACTCGGGGTTAAATTGTTAACCTTAGAAGATACATCCAAATCATATCTCAAAGCAATTAATCCTGTGACCCGTCATTAGGACTACCCTGGCCAAGGCTTTGCTTAATTGAAATACTATTGAACATAGCTCTTAAGTCCAAGAGTGGTCAATCCCATCTTGACTTGAGCACCAACTCTTGAAGTACTTGACTGCACCCAAAAATCTTTCATCACTGAATTAAAAATTCAGATAGTCCGGCATGAAAGCACAGTAAGTTGCTTGGAAGTTACCATGGTGATCTCAGATCGAAGGAACACTTATGCCCATATTCCATCAGAGTAATTCTTAATAGCGAAAAAGCTCTAGAGTCGATCATGTTTAGTGCAGATGTACCCTTACATCTCACCTGTATGCCATACCAGTATCTCCATACTTCTTGATTAAGAGGACAACCAACCTATATGGCACACAATGATCTATACTCGATAAATATTATTATCCTTAGTAACAACATATCATTTGGTTGTGAATTATTTTATGAACTAAATGATAAATCCTCCTTTATTGATTCTAAATAGTCCTAAGAACTTCATTATAATAGAGAGGAGTTCATTAGAAGATGAAAAATTTATGATTAAAAAGCCAGAGTAACTTTTATTCAATTAATAATTTGTATACAATTACATGAAATAGCTCAATCATCAATATACTGACGATTGGCTTTGGAATACTATTCTCAATAATCTTTCACTTGGCCTAAAGCCAATCGATGCAGTATCGTATATCCATCTTTGACTTGAAGTCATCGAACTTCTTCACCATAATGACTTTAGTGAATAGGTTGGCTAGTTTTTTTTTCATCAATCTTCTGATGATCGACGTCACCTCGATCCACGATCTTTCGAATAAGATGAAAATGGCACAGAATATGCTTTGTCTGTTGGTGTGCTTTTGATTCCTTTGCTTGAGCTATGTCTCTAGAGCTATCATAGAAGAGTAGAACTAGACCATCTTGAGAGGATGCTATTCTGAGCTCGATGATGAACTTCTTCAGCCACATGCTTCTTTGACACCATCTGTTGTAGCAACATACTCTACATCGCACACTAAATCAGCCACGGTATGTTGCTTGAAACTTTTTCAGTGGATAGCTCCACCATTAAGGATAAACACATATCTCGATATACTCTTGCTATAATCATGATTAGACTAGAAACTAGAGTCTATAAATCACACAAGTTTTTAGTTTGATTCACCATAAACAAGCCACTAGTCCTTAGTATTTCTTAAATACTTCAAGATAGTTTTAACAACCTTCTAGTGGTTCTCCCCTAGATTAGATTGGTATTTACTCACTACCCCTAGCGAGTGTGCCATATTTGGTCATGTACATGTCAATGCGTACATAATAGAATCTACTACCAAAGCATATGAAATTCTACTCATATGCTCTCTTTCTTGAGATGTTGTCGGACAATCCCTCTTTGAGACAAAAATTTCATGGTCTATCGATATATAGCCTTTCTTGAAATTCTCCAAAATAAACCTCTTCAGCACAGTGTCATTGTACATAGACTAGAACAACCCAAGCAACCTTTTAAATCTATCTCTATAGATCTTCATCCCTAAGATGTTGGAAGCTTCTTCCAGATCCTTCATGGAGAACTGTGATGATAGCTAAATCTTTATTTCTTATAATGTAGGAACATCATTTCTGATTAAGAGAATGTCATCTACAAATAAAATAAGGAATACAACTGCTAGACCATTAGCCCATTTATATATACAGGGCACTTCTTCATTCTTTATAAAGCCATACATCTTCATCATCCTATCAAAATGTATGATCCAACTCCGAGATGCTTGCTTCAGTCCATAAATAGATCTTTAAAGCTTGCACATCTTAGACTCATCTATGGATGTGAAATCTTCAGGTTGTATTATATACACCTCTTCAGCCTTCTCTTCATTTAGGAAAGCTATTTCCACATCCATCTATCAGATTTTATAGTTCAGATGCACAGCTATCACAAGCATGATCCGAATGAACTTGAGCATTGCCACAGAAAAAAATGTCTCATCAAAGTCAATACCATAACCTTGGCGATACCCTTTGGCAACCTGACGAACTTTATAGGTTTCCACCTTTTCATCTACATCTCTTTTCTTTTTGATGATCCACTTGCACCCTATGGATTTTATCCCTTCGAATGGGCCAATAAATGTCCATACATTGCTGACCGTCATGGACTACATTTTGGATTGCATGGCCTCAAGCCATTTGCAAGAGTCGGATCTCTGCATTTTATTCATGTAGGTGATTTGATCCTTGTCATTCTCATCGAGCTCGATAGGATCACCATCCCAGACCAAAAAATCATAGTATTTATTTGGCTAACGTGGTACTCTACCAGATCACCTTAAGGGTGCAGATTCAATAGGCTCCAAGTTTGATCGAATCAAATTCGGTTCAGGTTTAGCTACTTGTAGCAATTCTTCCACCTATCGAACTTCCTCAAGCTCGACCTTAGAGGCATTAGTCCCTTCATCAATGAACTTCCACCTATCAAATATTTTGACAAATATTCTTTTCTAAAAAGATTGTCCTATGGTGCGAGAGTACTAGCATACGCGTAGTCCACATCTCATATGGTATTTTAGAAATAGGCTTACTGAGAATCCTATTCAAAATATAACAAGCTGACTCGAGTACATATCGTCAGAGGAAGATTGGTAGATCAGCAAATCCCATCATCAATCGAACCATGTCCAACAGGATTCGATTCCTCCTTTCAGACACACCATTATATTGTGGTGCTCCAAGAGGAGTTTATTAAGAGAGAATCCCATTCTTCTTAAGATAAGTTAGAAATTCACTAGAAAGGTACTCACCCCCTTGATCAAATCGAAGAGTTTTAATACTCTTTTTAGTTTGCTTTTCTACTTCATTACGAAATGGTTTGAACATTTCAAACAATTCTGACTTATGCTTCATTAAATAGATATACCCATACCTTAATTGGTCATTTGTGAAAGTTATGATCTAAATAGATATACCCATACCTTAATGGGTCCTCATACATCAGTATGTACTAGACCCAAGAGTTCACTGGCATGTTCATCCTTTCCAATAAAAGGTGACCTGATCATGTTTCCAAGGAGATAGAACTCATAGGTCGGAAGTGACTCACAATCACTGACCTCAAGAATTTCTTCTTGAGCCAAACTTTTTATTCTGTTCAAGGTTGTTGATGTGACCTAGCCTAAGCGAGGGAATAATGTCAAAGATGAACTGCGGCCTGATCTGTTTTTGAACATTTGGTCATCTCTTCTAGGACATTTATCGAAGGTTAAGATTACGTTAACATGCTGTGATAATAGATAAATTCTATTATTCAATTATCCAACATAAATTGTAATACTATTCAAAGCGATATCATAAAAATTTATTTTATTGAAAACTAATAAAAGTACTTGGCCAAAAGACACACAGAAATTACATTAAATAAAAAACTTGGATAAAAGTGATAATCACTAAGAATAACTCTATGAGAATTGATTACAAGGTTGGGTTTGCAAGATTCCTAAAGTTAGAACTGAAACTTGTCTTCCATCTTCAACATTCATCAAGGTTGGAATAGCAGTCTCACGGAAGCTTTATCAAATCTCCTATTGACCTATAAATCCTGCATCAAGGGATTACAAATATGATGCCGAAGGGCTTTTGGTTCCCATCTAATATCGAGAAAGTAGTATTTTCACAACGCCAAAGTTTCCTGACCTCTAGAAGTTGTAAGGTGTTATCATATTACTCCGGGGCAACTTGAGGTACATAATAACTACTTACTTCCTCCTCGGCCTGTTCGGGTCTAGAGTGGTAATGTACTGAGGATTGTTTTTTTTCAATGCCCCTGCTTCTTGCAAAAGAAGCACTCTGCCTGGCTTTGGTCTTGCATGTACTTCTTGGTCTTGAAAGGGCAAGTATGGTGCTCCCAAGTCTTGGGAGACCATGAAGGAGTCAAGGTGGTGGCTCCTGAAGGCTAGGATTGGCTAGAGATGTATCAACAAAGATAATGAGACTAGCACATAGTCAGGCTGGCTCGAAAAGCAGTCGAGCTGGCTATCTCAAGTAGATAGAAGACATGATTCAGAGAGATGCAGTTAAGCTGGCTTGGCTTCTGATCGAGCTAGCTTGATGGTGGTGAATAGATCTAGATAGGTTTTCTATTTGGTCTTTGATTGGATCTAATTGGAGAGGTCTTAAGGCCCGGTATAAGAGATCTTAATGTGGCTAATTCATGTATTGGACTACGTCTTTAGTACAGGGAATGAGAGCATGCAAGACATGAATTTACATGGGCTTGGATGAGTGTTTTTATGTATGGATTAGCCAAGGAGAGTTTTTTAAGACTGAGTCATGTTGACTTAGGATGTCTATATATATAATTATATATGTAGATTACGGACAAGAGAAAAAGAGAATGAATTGAATCCCTTTTCTTCCTGAGATCCTAGATTTCTCTACGGTCATCTCATCTTCTTATCATCTGATCTTTATCTTTCTTGCTATTGTCTCCAACTTGCTTCCTCAGAGTTGGAAGAAGGTACAAGGATTTTCACAGATCCTCAAATAATTCATAATAAGTGGTATTAGAGCCAGGTTGTATGGAAGGAGGAGAAGATGTCTGAAAGTTAAAGATCTTTAGGTGCTATGAATTCAGCAAGGTCCTATCAAGGTATTTCTCAAATTCTTTGGATTTGTGTTGCATTTTTTTTTGGCTTGGATACTATCACGGGAAGCAACGTAAAGGTTGATTTGGAGAAGTTTGATAGGAATGAAAACTTTTCCATGTGAAAAGTTTATGTGGAAGATCTTCTGATTCAAGCTGAATTGGATCAGGCATTGGAAGAGAAGCCTGAAGGAATGTCAGATCGCCAATGGATGTCTCTGAAGAAGAAGGCCTGCTCTATGATTAGAGGATGCTTGTCGGATGTGGCACTCTATTCAGTTTTAGAGGAGAGGACCCTAAGAAGCATATGGTCAAAGTTGCAAACCATGTACATGGGTAAGAATATGTGCAATAATTTGATGTTGAAGAAGAGACTGTATAGCCTTCGGATGCAAGAAGGTGGAGATGTCTTGGGACACATCTAGAAATTTGATCAGATGTGCAATGAGTTGCTAAATATTAGAGTGAAGATGGAGGAAGAAGATAAATTGCTACTTCTATTATGCTCGTTGCCCTCGTCCTATGATCCATTGGTGATGATGCTACTCTATGGTAAGGAGACCCTGGAGTATGAAGACACAGTCTCGGTATTGTGAACCAACGAACAACGAGAAAAGTTGACCAAGGAAGGTGTCCCCCAGGAGGGCTTGACCATGGGGGAGAGACCTAGAAGATCAAAGGAGAGAGGTATGTCAAGGGGATGGTCAAAGTCCCAAAAGAGCAAGAACAGGAAGTAAGCCAGATGCTATAAGTGCAACAAGATCGGGCACTTCAAGCGTGATTGCCAGCAATGGAAGAACAAGAACAAAGAAAAAAGCGGATCTGATGCATTGAGTACAGTGGCTGATAGTGAGATGGAGGATGATCTCTTGATTGTATCAGCTGATCACAAAAGATACATAGATGTATGGACCCTGGATTCAACCTGTTTGCATCACTACACCCCAAACTGGTCTTGGTTTGTCTCATCCATCAAGATTGATGAGGAGAGTGTGACACTTGGAGATGATCACCCATGTAGAGTCATTGGTATTGGAAGCATCCAGATGAGGATGTTTAATAAGATGGTGCAGACTCTCACAAATGTGAAGCACATCACAGATTTGAAGAAAAATCTCTCGTCACTAGGCTATCTAGAGTGAAGTGACTGTAGCGTCAGCAGTTATACCAGGAGTGGAGTTCTCAATATCTCCAAAGGTGCTATGGTGGTGATGAGGGATAGGAGGATGGAGAACAATCTCTACAAGTTGGTTGGATCTGTGGTGACTGGGGATCTGATGCAGCGGTAGCAGCACAAGATCAGCAGGGAGCTTATTGGTTGTGGCACTACTGCTTAGGCCACATGGGTGACTATGAGATGAAGAAGCTGAACAAACATGATCTGATTTTAGATCTGGATGCAGGTATTATAGAGGTATGTGAGCCACACCATATGGGTAAATAGAGGATAGTACAATTTATTGTCAGTTCAGTCCACAGTGCAGCCCCACTAGAACTGGTTCACAATGATGTGTGGGGGTCGGCTACATTTTTGGCCAGAAATGGAGTGAGATACTTCTTGACCATTATAGATGATTCCTCAAGAAAGGTATGGATCTGCTTCATGAAGAAGAAATCAGAAGTCTTCACCAGGTTCAAGGTATGGAAAGCTTGATAGGATTGGTGTACAGGGCGGAAGCATGGATTTCAAAGCAAAATTATGTAATCATACAAACCAAACCCGAACCCTAGGATCAACTTATTAGTAATTAAATCATATAACATGCATTTGAAATATAAAAGAAAGTATTAGAATATACCTCTCATCGCTAAACCCTAAATTGTCCCTAATTGTCGGCAACAGTCCGTCAGGGGTTCCACCAAGTGCCCACGTGTTCACCCTCCAATATTGATCCACATGGAGATTGATCAAGACACCAGCACCTCTGATTTGTATATAATTAAAATTTTAATAATAAGAACTTTAATTAAATGGGCAAGACCTTCCTTAGCCTTTATGTTACCTTCCTTGCCTCTCCTTACCTATCTTTCTCTTTCTTTGTCTTCTAAATTTTTCTTCCTAATCTCTTTGTCTTAAAATGACTTCTTTTCCTTATAAGGACAAGGTCTAGACAAGAGAAGGGAAGAAAAAAAATTGGATAATAAGAAAATGCATGTAAGAAAGAAAGATAATTTTTCAACCATCGAACTCATGGTGCTCACCCTTATTTATAATGTACGTAGGGGTGCCAACACATTTTCACATGCCCTTTCCATATTATTATCTCATGTCCCTGCAGCCTATCTCACACCTTATCAAATAATAATGACATGTAGACTTAGTCCAAGAGGTGCCTTAAAGTAGAAGGACTCTTGGACTAATTCTACGTAAGTTATTTACGAAGAGTTTCAAGCATTCATTTTTGGCACCATCATATACAACCATTAGATCAGATAAGAAGGCCATTCAATGGCCTTGATGTGGGACACCCATTCAGCAAAAATGGCATGGAGATGATCTTTGAATAGTCAAAGTCCCAAGGGACTTTGACTTGGTCCAAGAGCCGTCAAGGAGTCCTGGGCGGCAAGGAGTCCCTTCTTATAAAAATATTTAAATAGATAATAGAGTTTTTAACCTACAGAAGGACTCTTTTGCACCGCATATCTGATGTCCATGCTTATTTGAAAAATATACACAATATGAAAAATAGGAAAAGTCAAAGAAGGTAGGCACCAACTTAATCCCATGCGCCAAAGACTCTTTGCACATGAAAGACTTCCCACGCATAAGAAAAAGACTCTCTGGCATGTGGAATTCTGGTACGTGATGCCCCATCTGAATCCCAATCAGTCTAAGTTAATCCAATTCATGACCAAATCCTAACTGGTCCTTAATTAGCCCAAATCGAAAGTCGATTCAAATCTAATTCGAATCTAGGTGCTAGGGTTTGCTACATGTGCTAGCATGTTCATCTTGCAAACATGGTCTAATCCAATTAGATCTTTAATCAATTCCCTTTGTGTGTGATCCATTGGGTTTCACATCTAACCAGCATTGGGTCTGGGTGTGATTTGACCTAATCTGGTTAGAACTCAATCAAACCAATTTATGTCAAAACTAGCCTACCCAATTTGACTTAATTAGAATACTTTCTAATTTAATGATCAAATTAAAATTTTAATTTGATTGAACCCAAAAGACATGATTGACGTCTAGCAATGTATCATGACTTTCTAGAAGATGTAATATTTTGATGAAAATACCAAAAATATCCTTCAGTGAAAAGTTACCATGCAACTAGATCCTTCGATCACCCTACATCCTAAATATGACTCTGGGTATAGAAATATGTCAATCCCAATATAATATTCATTTTTCTTTCAATCTTATAATGATGATTTATTTAATGAAATATTAGAAACTATTTCTAATTTTTTTATCATGCTTTGATCAAAGTCTTCCTGAATCATCATTTGTTTGAAGCAGGTAGGATGCAATTTCCTCTTACCAGGAGTGATCGATTCCATGCTAACCTACTCACAACCTTCATATATATAATTCACCATATCCAGATCATTCCGTACATGACTGAGTCATGAATGAGTATGAACCAAAATATGGGTTCATATATATAAGGTTCTATGATAGTTTCAGGTCAAAGGATTACATGCATAATTCCACTATGAGAACCATCTATTGACATGTAGATAAGACTCCATTAGATATTCTCGACTTGGATCAATTTAGTGAACTCATTCTCTAATGAGCACCCATATTCTTGTATTAGTGTCATACACAAGTTATTGTGAGATCAATCACCCTCTCAATCGAGCATACAAAGGATGTGCTAGTCTTACCGAAAAACATTGATCCCCAACTCAATGTCCCATCGACTAGGAATGTTTTAAATTGGATTTTAAGGTTTTTGGTCTCACTGGTATGATCTCATCATAATCCTAAAACCATAGCTCTAATTTATGGGATTTATCATAATCTTAAATAAATAATAAGATACTGCATATAATGAAATAAATACCTTTATTTATTTTAAAATATCATTACATGAGTTTGGAAGAAAAAAAATAGCCCACAAAATAAATTTTGATTGGCTTGAGGGCATATTCCTATCAATCTCCCACTTGCACTAAAGCCAATCGCCCTTATATTTTAATCCCATACAATCAAGGTGGCTATCAAACAGTTGTAGTAATAAAGCCTTAGTGAATGGGTCTGCTGTGTCGTTCTTTGTGTCAACTCATTCTACGACTACATCTTGTCTTTCAATAATTTCACGAATGAGATGGAAGCATCTCAGAATGTGTTTGGATTTATGATGAGACCTAGGTTCCTTTTCTTGAGCAATAGCTCTAATATTATCACAATAAGTGGTACTGGATTCTTAATTTCAAGAATAATATCCAATTTAGTGATGAACTTCTTCATTCAGACAGCTTTCTTGGCGGCTTCACTTACAGCTATATATTCTGCCTTAGTAGTTGAGTCAGCTATAGTTGGCTACTTAGTACTCTTCCAACTCACTGCTCCATCATTCAGAGTAAAGACATATCCTAAAATAGATTTGCTATCGTCTGGCTCTGATTGAAAACTAGAGTCAGAATATGCTTCTAGTTTAAGATCAGAACCACCATATACTAGAAAAATATCTTTAGTCCTTCTCAAGTACTTAAGAATATTTTTCACAGCTTTCCAATGATCCTCTCTTGGATCAGCTTGAAATCTACTTGCAATGCCTAAAGCATAAGCAACATCAGGCCTTGTACATAACATGGCATACATTATTGATCCAACAGCCGAAGCATAAGGAATAGAACTCATTCTATTTCTCTCTTCAGGTGTCTTTGGAGACATCTTTTTAGAGAGATGTATGCCTTGACTCATGGGTAAATAACCTCTTTTACTCCCATCCATACTGAATCTTTTCAGTATTAAGTCAATGTACCTTGATTGGGACAAGCCTAGCATCCTCTTAGATCTATCTCTATAGATCTTTATTCCTAGTATATAGGATGCTTCTCCCAAATCTTTCATGAAAAACTTATTTGATAGCCATAATTTGACTGATTGTAACATTGGGATATCATTCCCAATGAGGAGTATGTCATCTACATACAGAACCAAGAAGACTATGGTTCTTTCATCAGTTTTCTTGTACACACATGGTTCATCCACATTCTTGATGAAACCAAACTCTTTGACTGTTACATCAAAATGGATGTTACAACTCCTTGATGCTTGCTTTAATCCATAAATGGATCTCTTAAGCTTGCATAGCTGATTTGGTCTCTCATTTGACTCAAATCCCTTTGGCTGTGACATATAGACCTCCTCCTCAAGGAAACCATTAAGGAAGGTAGTCTTTACATCCATTTGCCATATTTCATAGTCATGGTATGCTGCTATGGCAAGCATAATCCGAATAGATTTGAGCATGGCAATAAGGTGAAAATGTTTCATCATAATCAATCCCCTATTTTTGCCTAAAACTCTTAGCCACCAATCTGGCCTTATAGGTTTCAATTTGACCATCAGCTCCAATCTTTTTCTTAAAAATCCATTTGCATCCAATAGGATTTATATCCTCTGGTGCATCCACCAAAGTACATACTTTGTTGGTGTGCATGGATTCCATTTCGGATTGCATGGCAGCTAGCCATTTGTAAGAGTCCTTACTTTTGACTACTTTCGTATAGGTCAAAGGTTCATCATTCTCAATGACTTAGGCTTCGTTGTTCTCAATAATGAACCCATACCTCACAGGTGTATGTCGTACTCTTTTAGACCTACGGATAGGAGTTATATGTTCTGGTTCTTTTATGTGATTATTTGATTGAGAAATTTCTATTTATTTTTCTTGAACTTCACTAAGTTCAATATTTCTACCAATGTCCTTTTCTAGGATAAATTCTTTTTCCATAAAAGTGGCATACCTACTTACAAATATCTTTTGTTCAGTAGGATGATAGAATAAATATCCTATACTATTTTTAGGATATCCTATAAATAGACATCTGTCTGATCTAGCATCAAGCTTATGTCCAAAATTTCTTTTGACATATGCTGGACAATCCCATATCTTAAGATACTTAAGATTAGATTTCTTACTTTTTCATATCTCATATGGAGTACTAGATACAGATTTAGAAGGTACTCTATTCAAGATATAAATTGCGGTCTCTAGGGCATGACCCTAGAAGAAAATAGGTAATTCAGTGAAGCACATCATGGACCGTACCATATCTAATAAGGTATAATTTTTCCTTTTGACTGCACCATTTAATTGCAGTGTACAAGGAGGCATCCATTCAGAGAGAATCCCTTTAACTTTACGATAGTCTAGAAACTCACTAGATAAGTATTCTCCTCTCCGATCAGATCGATGGATTTTTATACATTGTCTAGTTTATTTTTCGACCATACTTTGATACTCTTTAAATTTATCAAAGGCTTCTGATTTGTGTTTCATAAGATACACATATCCAAACCTAGATAAATCATCAGTGAACATTATAAAATAAGAGTATCCTCCTCTAGCTTGAGTTGTCATAGGACCACATACATCCATATGTACAAGTCCTAATAACTCATTTGTCCTTTCTCCATGCCCACTAAATGGAGTCTTGGTCATTTTACCCATGAGACATGATTCACAAGTTTCTAATGATTCATAATCAAAAGGATCAAAGAACTTTTCTTTGTATAACTTGTTAATCCTAGCCTCACTAATATGACCTAATCGACAATGCCAAAGTAAAGTATTATTTATGTCATCTCTCTTACCTTTTCTATTTTCATCAATATGAAATATATTATCATCCAAATATAGAGTCAACAAACCATTGCTAAATATGCTAAAATAAATATTTTTATTAGAATATTTAATTGAGCAACCTTCGCTCATTACATTAAGACTATAACCTTATTTTAATAGCAAGGATATAGATATAATATTTCTAATGATCTTAGGTATATAATAATAATTTATAAGCTCTAAGATCTTCCCAGAAGGTAACTTCAATATATTTGCCCCTATAGCTTCTGCTTGGATAGACTCTCCTTCAGCACCATAGAGCCTGAAATCACCTTTCTTCAAACTCTTAATTTTTTACTGCTCCTGCAAAGATTTGTAGATATGAAAATGATAGCTGGTATCTAATACCCAAGAGTTTGAAATAGAAGAATTTAATGATAATATAGTATGTATCTCATACATACCTTTTGGTACAATATTTGCACCAGACTTCACAATTGCGAGGTAAGCCTAGCAATTCCTCTTCCAATGACTTATTTTGCCATAGTAAAAATAGGTCATCTATCCAGAGATCTTCTTCCCCTTTTTCTTCTTGTTTATACCATCTTTAGGGTTCAACCTTCTTTTTGAACCCTTTTTTTCTGCCTTCTTCTTGGAGATCCCATCCACAAGAAGAAGAGGAGCCTTATCCTTCTTGATATGGCTTTCTACTATCTTGAGCATATTTAACTGCTCAGGCAAGGAAGAATTTAGTTTGTTTCTATGATAGATTACGATAAATTGAGAAAATAATTCAGAGAGTGATTGTAGGATCAAATCCTAACTTAACTCTCCATCCATAACAAAATCTAATTGACTTGAGTGATTAGGTCAATTACCATCAAAATATGATTTTGTATGGATATTCCTTCTATCATTCTTGTATGAAACAATTGCTTAGATATCTCATATCTAGCAGTTCTGCTATGCTCTCCATAAAGCTCTTTTAGATTGAGCAATATGGACTGAGTGTCCATGCCATCATGCTGCCTCTGTAATTCATTACTCATAGAACAAGTATGATGCATTTGACAGTAAGAAAATCATTTTGCCACATCTTGTATGTGGACTTATCTTCATCTATGGTATCTTTCTTTAATGGCTTAGGATCAGGGGCATCAAGAATATAGGAGAGTTTTACTTGACTTAGTACTATTTTTAGATTTCTTAGCCAGTCCACATAATTTTGACCAGTCAATTTATTTGAATCCAAAATTGAATGCAATGAAAGTGAAGAATCCATTTAATCTACATAATAAAGAACAATACATAAGAAAATAACTCATGATGACAAAAATAATTAAATTAGGATTTTAATTTAATTATATTTTACACTATTTAATCAAAAATCATAACCCTCTAATTGATTTTTTTAGTGAGAATAAGACCCTAATTCTTTATAAAAGGTCTTGTGGTTGCACAAAAAACCTGATATAAGTTCAAAGGTAGGAAACTCTTTCCAATTGCATTTTATGCAACTCTCAAAAAATTTTTGCCTCTAAAACATTAATAGCCTTGTGTTAGCACAATAAAATTTAATATTTTAGTTTAAGTAGAACCCTTCATTTCTATATAGTCAAAATAAAATATAACTACTTTTGTAGTTACACAACAAAGCAGTATACTCAAAATGCTGTAAGCATCTCAATGCACTAGATTAATATTACATCATTCCCCATGATAGATCTTATGGTTACACAATAAAACTAATATAGTTCTAGACATAATAAGAACCTAGTATGCAGGAAGGCCTTAATGTAGTGAATATAGTACTAAGCATTTCAATCTAGAATTAAATTAATCGAATCGGCTAGATAAGTGGGAGTCCCCCCATTGCTTTTTTTAGACACCAATAAATTGGCCAGGTCAGACAATGGAATCAATTAAAAAATCATGTTCTCTTTACCAATCATAAATCATTTTTTCTAGACACCGATTGATCAATTAGACATCCTGATTGATTCAGCTATAGGTTAATTACACTACAACTTAATAAAATTTTTAAAGAGAGATTTAAATGGTCTCGATGCACATTCTGATTTAAATCAAACTAAATGCCTAAAAGCATCAATTATGATAAAATTTATATATATATATTTATATATTAACATGTATAATTATTCTAGGACAACCATCATTACATAGTGAATACTTTCCACTATGTCAGGGTAACCTTTATAGAATAATATATACATCATAATCTCATTATGATAAATAAAAATATGATCACATCATATAAATAAGATGCTAATAAAAAGATTATATCATATTTTTTATTTATGTTATTTTATTATAAGCAAAGTATTATATGATTTAACCTAATAAGGCTTGCTCTGATACCACTGATAAGATTGGTGTATAGGGTAGAAGCATGGCTTTCAAAGCAAAATTATGAAATCATACAAATCAAACCTAAACCCTAGGACCACCTTATTAGCAATTAAATCATATAACATGCATTTATAATATAAAATAAAGTATTAGAACATACCTCTTATCGCTAAATCCTGAATTATTCCTAATTGCCGGCAGTAGTCCGTCAGGGGTTCCACCAAGTACCCACGTGTTCATCCTCCAATGTTGATCCACATGGAGACAAGATCAAGACACCAGTACCTCTAATTTATATATAATTAAAATTTTAATATTAAGAACTTTAATTAAATGGGCAAGACCTTCCTTAGCCTTTATGTCACCTTCCTTGCCTCTCCTTACCTATCTTTCTCTTTGCTTATCTTCTCAATTTTTCTTCCTAATCTCTTTATCTTAAAATGACTTTTTATCCTTATAAGGATAAGGTCTGGACAAGAGAAGAGAAGAAAAAAAAATTGGACAATAAGAAAACACTTGTAAGAAAGAAAGATAATTTTTCAACCTGATTGATTCAGCTATAGGTTAATTACACTACAACTTAATAAAATTTTTAAAGAGGGATTTAAATGGTCTCGATGCACATTCTGATTTAAATCAAACTAAATGCCTAAAAGCATCAATTATGATAAAATTTATATATATATATTTATATATTAACATGTATAATTATTCTAGGACAACCATCATTACATAGTGAATACTTTCCACTATGTCAGGGTAACCTTTATAGAATAATATATACATCATAATCTCATTATGATAAATAAAAATATGATCACATCATATAAATAAGATGCTAATAAAAAGATTATATCATATTTTTTATTTATGTTATTTTATTATAAGCAAAGTATTATATGATTTAACCTAATAAGGCTTGCTCTGATACCACTGATAGGATTGGTGTATAGGGTAGAAGCATGGCTTTCAAAGCAAAATTATGAAATCATACAAATCAAACCTAAACCCTAGGACCACCTTATTAGCAATTAAATCATATAACATGCATTTATAATATAAAATAAAGTATTAGAACATACCTCTTATCGCTAAATCCTGAATTATTCCTAATTGCCGGCAGTAGTCCGTCAGGGGTTCCACCAAGTACCCACGTGTTCATCCTCCAATGTTGATCCACATGGAGACCTGATCAAGACACCAGTACCTCTAATTTATATATAATTAAAATTTTAATATTAAGAACTTTAATTAAATGGGCAAGACCTTTCTTAGCCTTTATGTCACCTTCCTTGCCTCTCCTTACCTATCTTTCTCTTTGCTTATCTTCTCAATTTTTCTTCCTAATCTCTTTATCTTAAAATGACTTTTTATCCTTATAAGGATAAGGTCTGGACAAGAGAAGAGAAGAAAAAAAAATTGGACAATAAGAAAACACTTGTAAGAAAGAAAGATAATTTTTCAACCATCAGACTCATGGTGCGCACCCTTATTTATAATGTACGTAGGGGTGCCAACACATTTTCTCGTGCCCATTCAATATTATTATCTCATGTCCCTTCAGCCTATCTCAGACCTTATCAAATAATAATGACATGTAGACTTAGTCCAAGAGGTGCCTTGAAGTAGAAGGACTCTTGGACTAATTCTACGTAAGTTATTTACGAAGAGTCGCAAGCTTTCATTTTTGGCGCCATCATATACAACCAATAGATCAGATAAGAAGGCCATCTAATAGCCTTTATGTGGGATGCCCATTTAGCAAAAATGGCGTGGAGATGATCTTTGAATAGTCAAAGTCCCTTGGACTTTGACTTGGTCTAAGAGGCATCAAGGAAGTGTGGGCGGTAAGGAGTCCTGGGTGGCAAGGAGTCTTAGGCGACAAAGAGTCCCTTCTTATGCAAATATTTAAATAGATAACAAAGTTTCTAACCTATAGAAGGACTCATTTGCACCCCATATCTGATGTCCATGCTTATTTAAAAAATATACATGATATGAAAAATATAAAAAGTCAAAGAAGGTAGGCGCCAACTTAATCCCATGCGCCAAAGACTCTTTGCACATGAAAGACTTCCCATGCGCAAGAGAGAGACTCTTTGGCACATGGGATTCTGGTATGTGATGCTCCATCTGAAGCCCAATTAGTCTAGGTTAATTCAATTCAAGACCAAATCTAATTTGGCTCAAATTGGTCCTTAATTAGCCCAAATCAAAAGCTAATTCAAATCCAATTCGAATCTAGGTGCTATGATTTGCAACATGTGCTAGCATGTTCATCTTGCAAACATGATCTAATCTAATTAGATCCATAATCAATTTTCTTTGTGTGTGATCCACTGGGTTCCACATCTAACCAGTAGTGGGTCTGAGTGTGATTTGACCTAATCTAGTTAGAACTCAACCAAATCGATTTTGGTTAAAACTAGCCTACCCAATTTGACTAAATTAGACCACTTTCTAATTTAATGATCAAATTAAAATTTTAATTTGATCGAACCCACAAGACATGATTGACATCTAGCAACGTATTGTGACTTTTCGAAAGATGTAAAATTTTGATGGAAATACCAAAAATATCTTTTAGTGAAAAGTTACTATGCAACTAGATCCTTCGATCACCCTACATTCTGAATATGACTCTGGGTATGAAAATATGTCAATCCCAATATCATATTCATTTCTCTTTCAATCTTATAATGATGATTTATTTAATGAAATATTAGAAACTATTTCTAATTTTTTTATCATGCTTTGATCAAAGTCTTCCTAAATCATCATTTGTTTGATGTAGGTAGGATGCAATTTTCTCTTAGCAGGAGTGATCGATTCCATGTTAACCTACTCACAACCTTCATATATATAATTCAGCATATCTAGATCATCCCGTACATGACTGAGTCATGAATGAGTATGAACCAAAATATGAATTTATTTATATAAGATTCTATGGTAGTTTCAGGTCAAAGGATTACATGCACAATTCTACTATAAGAATCATCTATTGACATGTAGATAAGACTCCATTAGATATTCTCAACTTGGATCAACTCAGCGAACTCATTCTCTAATGAGCACCCACATTCTTGTATTAGTGTCATAGATAAGTTATTGTGAGATCAATCATCCTCTCAATCGAGCATACAAAGGATGTGCTAGTCTTACCGAAAAATATTGATCCCCAACTCAATGTCCCATTGACTAGGAAAGTTTTAAATTAGATTTTAAGGTTTTTGGTCTCATTGGTATGATCTCATCATAGTCCTAAAACCATAGCTCTAATTTATGAGGTTCATCATAATCTTAAATAAAAAATAAGATACTGCATATGATGAAATAAATGCCTTTATTTATTTTAAAATATCATTACATGAGTTTGGAAGATAAAACAATAGCCTAAAAAAAAAAAATTTGATTGCCTTCAGGGCATATTCTTTTCAAAGCTGAGGTGGAGAAGGGGACAGGTCAGAACTTGAAGTATCTATTGTCAAACAACGATAGAGAATACACCAGCAAAGAGTTCCATGGCTTTTATAAGGAGTATGATATCAAAAGGCACTTCTCGATAAAAGAAACTCCTCAATAAAATGGGGTGGCTAAAAGATTAACAGAACACTTTTGGAAAAGGCATGGTGCATGAGGCTATAGGCAGGGCTTCAGAAGGCATTCTGGATTGATATAGTTGATGCAGCCTATTATTCAGTGAATCGATCACCTCATACAAAGTTAGAAGGTGGTATTCTAAAGGAGAGATGGTCAGGAAGGAAGATTGGACTGATCCATCTAAGGGTTTTTGGGTACACGACTTTTGTGCACATCGGTATTGCTGAGCGGAGCAAGTTGGATGCTAGATCACTGAAGATGATATTCTTGGGATATCCATAAGGAGTTAAGGGATACTGGCTATGGGATCCCTTGGAGAAGAAGGCTGTCATTATTAGAAATGTCACCTTCAATGAAAATTCAGTTCTCAAAAAGTGAGATGGTATGAAGGAGCAGCAGATACAACATAAGGTCCAACAGGGTAGCGCTGAATAGTTAACATCTTACTCTATTTTGCCACTTGTAGGTCCATCCGGAGGACTTGATATTCTGGTAGAGCACTCACTGGAGGTGTCTCCATAGGTGCAAAGAGATCGGATAGGTAATGGAAGCCTAGAGGCCCAGCAGGAGCAAGCTGGACCTAGGATGGATATCGGGGTTACACTACACAAGTCCAAAAGGAACATCAAGTAATCAGAATGATACGACTTTGAAGATACACTATAATATGCCCTAGTGATAGAAAATGGGAACCCATGCACCTACAAGGAGGCTATGGATAGCCAAGACAGAAAGAGGTGGGTCCAAGCAATGTCCAAGAAGATGCAGGCTCTCCATAAGAATGAGATGTGGCGTTTGGTGCAGTTGCCATGAGGAAAGAAATCCATTGGTTGCAAGTGGATTTACGAATGCAAGTAAGGGCCTTTAGAGCAGGGACGTGTTAGGTATAAGGCACAGTTAGTGTCCAAGGGATACTCCCATAAGAAAGGCATCAATTTAGTGAAGTATTTTTTGCTGTCATTAGGCATACTTAAATCAGAATGTTGCTAAGCAATATGGCAGCTCAGAACTTAGAGCTGGAGTAGATGGATGTCAAGATGGCATTTTTCCATGGGCATTTGGAGGAGAACATTTAAATCTAGCAGCCACTAGGGTTCCAATAGGCAAGAGCAGAAGAAAAGGTCTATTTGCTGCAAAATTCATTGCATAGGCTGAAGCAATCGCCAAGGCAATGGTATAAGTAATTTGACTCATATGTGAGGAGCATTAGACTTTTCAGGTATGAGTATAACTATTGTGTGTATGTTAAAACTTTGGAGGATGAGTCTAGGATGTTTCTACTCTTGTATGTGGATGACATGCTTATAGCATGCAAGAGTAAGAAGGTTGTGCAGGAACTAAAGGCAGCCTTGTCTCAAAAGTTTGAGATGATGGATTTAGAGCCTGTAAGCAAGATCTTAAGCATGAAAATCTTTAGAGATTGAGCCAAGAGGATGCTACATTTATCTCAGAGAGGCTACATCAAAAAGATCTTAGAGAGGTTTAGGATGAGGAAGCAAAATAGGCAGAGCTGCCACTTGCCAGACACTTTAGACTCTAAAAGACGATGTCACCACAGACTGAGATGGAGGTTCAAGAGATGGAGAGAACACCATATTGTTAGATATGTATGCCCTAGAAGCCAGAATTGGTTGACACTTATTAAACACTTCTAAGGGCAAAATTATAATTTTGACTATAAATAATCAAATAGATTATTTTCTATCATAATGTATATTTAGTGTCCGTGATACATCCCTTGAGTTAAGGGCAATGATAGTTTTTATTTTTAAGAGTTAAAAATTTAAGACATGAATTTTTGTTATTAACTCATAAAATGCTCCTAACCATAGGATCATCATGAGAATGGTGATTGATCTGGAAGGTTGGTGTACAATCGCTTCTCTTTAGTAGATGAGTCTTGAGTCTACGGTGTGGAGACACCGGAGCGAGAGTATAGGTACTCGTTAGAGAATGAGGGCACTGAGCGTGACCACCTCGAGTAGTCATTAGGAAGTCTACCTTCTCGTCAATGACTGACTCGATGCTGCAGTAGTGTGTCTGGTTCTTTGACCTGAGGTGCATCGATAGTTCACCTTGAGGGTGTTATAGTTTGACTACACCATTACTCGGTCTCCTAGCCATTCAAAACCCTGAGGTGTATGTTGGCTATAGCATGTTCATTGTAGGAACTGGATTGCATCAAGATGGAATCTATCTACCTCGGTGGTAGATGAGAGCAGCCCTATGATGATCATGAGAATCAAGTCCATAAGCCCATGGCCATGGCAGAGTGAAATAATAGAAAGAGTTTCTATTTAGATTTTCACATTGGACTTGAATCGAATGATTACATCATATGATGGAGAATTAGGGTTTGACGAGATTCACCTTAACCCTAATCTGAGATCGGAGGCTCAAGATAGAAGAACTTAATCACACAGGTAGCTACACCAAGAGGTTCGCATTTTTAGCTCTGATGGGTTGCCACCATATACTGCTAGGTGTCACTGGTGGATTTTGGGAGCAATTAGAATGATTTAGATGATCGATCATTCTAGTTGTCTGAATCAGAAGAGTTCTGATCCATCGAAAGGAGTTTTTCGATGATGTCGATGATAGAGATCATGACATATCCCATTACCATACAGAACTGAACCTAACTGGGTCACACAAATAAGGGTTTGAATCTGGATGATCATCAATTGGAACTAATCTAGTTCAATTGATCTGAATGAGATTCAATTAGGTTCAAGGAAAATCGTGCTAGCACTCGATTGAACCTAACGTTCTTCTTTTAACTATCATTAAAGTTTAAGTTGTCTGACTGAGCCAAATGTAGTTTGTGCTCAATCAGAGGCTTCACTATGGTCTGACTGGAGCTTGTCCAAGTCAGAAAAGGGTTGTCTTAATTTATGAGATAATTTTGAAGATAACACCTATCCATTTTTGGTCATCACCTTTCTAAATCCTATTTGGACTTTGGTCAAACATTGACCTTTGACACTTTGACATCTTGACCCATGTGTCATGCACATATAGGAGAGAGTTCTGGTGGGGGCCTGTCCCCCTACTAAAACCTAGAAGGAGAAGGGGAGCATGCCTAGGGAGGCGTGTGCACCAAGTGGAGGCGCCTATGGAGTCCCATACAGATGGGACTCCAGTTGCCTTTGGAGTTCCAATTAGGATGGCGCCTAAGAAGACTTCTTTGACCAGTCTTAGGTGCCCTCAAAGGAGATTCTTAGGGGCTCTCATCTAATTGGATCCAGATGATGTCTATCCCACCAATCAGATTTAGATCTGATTTCATAAAGGGTTGTGATTGGTTGGGATGAAGAGGACTGCATGGATCACAGGGTCTATAAATAAGACCCTGCGCCCAACTCAAGATATCTGAAGATCAAAAAGATCTTGACCCATTTGCCCATGCCCAAGGCTGCCCTCTCCTCCTCCATGCCACCATTAGGTCTTCTCTCTCCTATCCTCACGTCCAAAAGAATTTTTGGGCTTGAGTTTGGTGCGATCCAGAGCAGAAGAAAGGCGATCAGAAAAAGAAGGCTGCGCTGCTGCAAAGGACAACTGCTGATCTTCAAAAGGAGTTTTGAAGATCCTCCAAGATCAGATCCAGATCTAATTTTTGGAGAAGTGATAGAGAAGAAGAGATCTCTAGATCCAGCCTGAGTGGATACCGGTAGAGGTCCAGGCACTTGCGTGGCTAGATCCAGAACCTTCCGCTGCATTACAGGATCATCACAGGATAATAGGATTACCCAAATCAAGGTAAATTAAATTTGATTTAATTTATTTTTTATTTTATTTTATTTTTTTATTAATAATAAGATTAGATTTAAAAATCTTAGATCTGATCTGAATCAAGAAAATTTTTTTTAAAATATCTCTCTTGATCTAATCAAATCTGAAATATATCTCTTGATCTGATCAGATCTGAACGAACCTGGTCCGAAAAATAGGATTTTTTCCTTCAACTGGTATCAGAGCCATGGTTCTAAAATTTATTAGATCTGATTTTAATTTTATTTTAATTAGAATAAATAATTGATAATTTTAGATGTCACATGAGATGTGATCAGATCTAAAATCAAAAATTAAAAAAATTAAATAAAATGATTTGGATCTAAGATTAGTATAAGATGCATGACTAGTTCTAGAATAGAATAGTTCTATAGAATAGTCTTGCATGTCATAATTTAATTTGATTAAATATAATTTTTAGATCTATTTATTTACTATTTTTTAATATTATAAATATTATAATAAGATATTATCTATTTATTTACTATTTTTTGATATTATAAGTATTATAATAACATCTAAAAAATAAAAAAAATTTATTTAATTTTAAATATCATATGAGATATGATTGATGCATGTCTAGACTAGTTGTAGAATAGTTCTACATAATTATCTAGATTAGAATTTATTTTGATATGATCAATTTAAATCTAATTTTTTAGATTATTATGAGATAATTTAGATCTAAAAATATGCATGATTGATACATGAGATGTATGCAAAATATGCCATGATTAGATCTAATTTGTATATGTGAGATATATGATATAGATCTAAAACTAGTTTTGTAGTATTTCATGTTCCTGATTAAGGCGTTCCTCTTGGCCGTCCGGTCATAAGAACGAAGAAGGGTTTAAAGGCCCTCTCTTCCATTCGATGGGGTGTTCTTATGATGTGTAGGGGTGCTGCGTGTTCGTCCTTAATCAGAAATCCCAAAACTTACTTTCTGCAAAACCCTAGATCCTGAAACCCTAGGATTTATTGTGCATATTTTGTTTATGAACCCTAAACTTAATTAAGAATTAAGATTATGGAATATTAATTAGGTCTAAAATTGAGAATTTTCAGATCTAAGACATATTCATAATACTGGGTTCGGGCTTGGGTAGCTCAATTAGGTCTAAGCGGTTGATCAAACCGAATCAAGAGTTGGTTAGATGGGATCAACAATGCTTAAATTGACCAGCCTAATAGGATTAAGTCTGGGTCAAGATCGAGTCACATGATGATCGATCAAGCAAAGACCTAATTAGGCTCAGAGGTTAGAGTCTGGATTGTAGGCTAACCCAATTGGTTCTGACTCAACAATTTGGTGTCTAAGGTAAGTTTGGCACATACGACCGACTGGTTTTTAATTGGAAGCTACTCGACCTGAATGCATTCTTGTATCGAGTTAATGGCATATCCCTTCCACCGGTCTCACTTACCTGGCCATATCTGTTGACACAGTTCTGATCTGAGGTGGTCAATAATCCGAGCTAACCCATGCCACTAGGTTAGTCATAATTGTTATGACTAAGCCAAGTCTAGTTTAATGAGACCTGAATCAATTCTCCCTAAGAAAAGATTAAGTCTGAGGTCTTCCACCATTGTAGATGTGCGGGCCCTTCCCAGGGTTGATTGTTCTCGGCTGGATACAGTGGCTCAGTTGCACCGGAAAGATGCAACCATGTCTATTAGGCATTGGATGCTATGGGCTGGAGGATGAGTTGGGCTCAATATTTTGGATACGGTGAGAGACTCAATTAGGAAATCCAGTCTATGCAAATGGTGGGTCTGACTTAACTAAGGAGTGGATCAATATTCCGGATACGGTGAGATTCATGAATTAGAGACCAAGTTTGGGTGCACCATGATTAGAGAATCATTGAACAAGAGTTGTTCACTCATTGGCTAACCCATCACCAATAACTGTTAGGTGAGGTGATGAGTCAGTTGGTGAGACCGCACCACCCACTAGAAATCATTAATCATGGAGATTTTTGCATCTCTACAGAGGGAGTGTAGGGATCCGAGAAAATAGTGGGAGCTAATTTGTTTAAAAATAAAATTTTTAAATAAATTGGTCAAGTCAAAATTACAGTATCTAACTAGAATCTTTGACTCTCTATAGGAAAAATGTCTGCGTCCAACCCATTGGCACGTATCCTGGACACACATAGACTGACCGGACCCAATTATAAAGATTGGCTCAGGAACTACAAAATTATTTTGGGTTCTGAGAAGTTAACCCATGTATTTGGACCAGGACCCTCCCACCTTACCAGCTCCGTCCATCTGCTTGAACAGAGAGCGTCTCTGAAAATGGAATGGATAGACGAAGATAATAAGGCCAGATATTACATGTTGGGCTCGATGTCTGATGAGCTCCAGCGCCAACATGAAGATATCGGGACTGCTCGCCAAATGTTGGCTCACCTGCAGGAGATGTTTGGTGAACAGAGTCGCGCAGCCAAATATCAAGTCACGAAATGACTTTTTAAGGCTAAGATGCGTGATGGGCAGTCAGTCCAAGATCACTGTCTGATGAATGATCAAGGACATGGAAGAGCTTGAGAAGCTCGGTGTGAAGTTGGACTTGGATCTGCAGAATGATATTATTCTGCAATCCTTGACTGATGCATATGGGCAATTCATCATGAATTACCACATGCATAAACTTCAAAATTCCTTGGCCGAATTAATGAATATGCTGGTTACCGCTGAGCTTTCTATGAAAGGTTCTAAAGGCTCAGTTCTTGCTATGGAACGGACTTCTTCCAAAAGAAAGTCTTATGGAAAGAAAAAGAAGTCTGTGAAAAAGCAAAAGGTGGAAGGATCAAAGAAGAAGAAGGCAGAGCCGAAGAAGAAGGCCGATGTCAAAGGAAAGTGTTTCCATTGCAACAGCGACGGCCATTGGAAGCGGAACTGCCCTACTTACCTGGCCACCCTGAAGAACAAGAAGGAAGGTCCTTCTGGAGGTATGCTCGTTATTGAGTCTAACCTTACGATTTCTTCTGCATCCAGTTGGGTGCTTGACTCTGGTTCTAGTGCTCATCTGTGCACTTCCATGCAGGGTCTTGAGGATAGCAGGAGGCTGAGGGATGGAGACATGATCCTACGCATCGGTAATGGAGCAAGAGTTGCTGCAGTGGCTGTGGGAACATACCCTCTTCGATTACCATCTAGTTTAGACTTAGTTTTGAAAGACTGTTATTATGTGCCTGCAGCTAGCAGGAATTTGATTTCTATTTCATGCTTAGTACTAGAAGGCTATGTGATTACCTTCTTTAAGGATATTGTAACATTCTTTATGAAAGAAATAAAATTGCAAATGGTTTCCTTATTAATGGTCTTTATCAGCTACATATTGATGTACCTATTCTAACTATCGAGCAAAACGTGAATGCCAAACGACCTAGGGATAGTCCAAATGATAGATATCTATGGCACCTAAGATTAGGTCATATAGCAGAAGATAGGATCAACAAATTGGAGAAAAATGGGCTATTGAGTCCATTGACTTTTGAGTCATATCCAACTTGTGAATCTTGTCTTCAAGGCAAAATGACTAAACTCCCTTTTGTTGGACATGGGGAGAAGGGCCACAGATCTCCTTGCCCTAGTACATACTGATGTGTGCGGCCCATTTGATGTGCCGGCTAGAGGCAATTTTGTCTACTTCATTACCTTTACCGATGATCTGTCTAGGTATGGGTATGTGTATCTTATGAGACACAAGTCTGAAGCTTTTGAAAAGTTCAAAGAATTCAGACATGAAGTAGAAAAACAAACTGAAAAATCCATTAAGGTTCTTCGATCAGATCGAGGAGGTGAATACCTTAGCCGGGAATTCCTAGACTATCTCAAGAAAAATGGCATAGTCTCTCAATGGACTCCACCAGGAACACCTCAACTCAACGGGGTTTCAGAATGGAGAAATCGGACTCTATTGGATATGGTTCGATCCATGATGAGCTTCACAGACCTCCCTGATTTTCTTTGGGGACACTCATTGTTAACTTCAATTTATCTACTGAATAGGGTTCCTTCTAAAACCGTTCCTACCACACCGTATGAGATATGGCATGGTAAGAAACCAAGTCTGAGTCATCTCAGAATTTGGGGTTGTCCGGCTCATGTCAAAAGACAACAAGCGGACAAGTTAGAGTTTAGGTCCTTTAGAGCTCGATTCATAGGATATCCTAAAGAGTCATTAGGATACTATTTCTACATTCCAGAAGACCACAATGTGATTGTGAGTCGACATGCCATCTTTCTTGAAAAATAGTTTATTCAAGATAGCGGCATTGGAAAGCAGATCAAGCTTGATGAGAAAGTCTCACAAGTAGCAACGAGCTAAGGACCAATTGGAACCAAATCAGGTTGAGCCAATAAGAACACTACCTCCTCCACCTCGTAGATCGAAAAAGAGTTTTCCATCCCCTGAGAAGATACTTAGGTATTATTTCAGAGGAAAGTAGAGGAAAATGTTCCTCGTAGGTAATGGTGCTCATGGTGATGATCCCAAAACCTACAACGAGGCGATATCAGATATCGACTCCGAGAAATGGCTTAGAGGCAATGCAGTCAGAAATTGACTCGATGCACTCAAACCAAGTCTGGACCTTGGTAGATCCACCAGAAGGTATAGTACCTATTGGGTGTAAATGGATCTTCAAGAGAAAGATTGGTGCAGATGGGAATGTGGAGACATTCAAGGCTAGACTAGTGGCAAAAGGTTATAGTCAACGCGAAGGCATTGACTATCAGGATACCTTTTCCCAGTAGCTATGCTAAAATCCATCCGCACATTGCTTGCTGTTGCAGCCTATTTCGATTATGAAATATGGCAAATGGACGTGAAAACGGCATTCTTAAATGGATATCTTGAGGAAGATATCTATATGGAACAGCCGCTAGGTTTCACATCCAGTGATACTGATCACAAGGTTTGCAAGCTGCAAAGGTCCATATATGGACTTAAGCAAGCATCTCGGAGCTGGAACACTCATTTCAATGATGTGATCAAAAATTTGGTTTCATCAAAAATGAAGAGGAACCATGTGTTTTCAAAAAGGTCAGTGGGAGCGCTGTTGTCTTCCTCGTATTGTACGTGGATGACATCCTCCTTATTGGGAATGATATTCCCATGTTGACATCAGTCAAAATATGGTTGTCCAAAGGAATTCTCCATGAAAGACCTAGGTGAAGCATCCTTTATTCTAGGAATTAAGGTCTATAGGGATAGACCGAATAGGATGCTAGGACTTTCACAGAAGATGTACATAGAGGAAGTACTAAAGAGGTTTAGTATGGAAAACTCTAAGAGGGGATTAATACCCTTCAGACATGGTATTCATCTTTCCAAGAAGATGTGCCCTAGCACACCTGAGGAAATAGAACGCATGAGCAAGATCCCTTATGCTTCTGCAATAGGGAGCCTCATGTATGCCATGCTATGTACACGACCTGATATAGCCCATGCTGTGAGTGTCACAAGCAGATATCAGTCAAATCCAGGTGAAGAACACTGGACTTCTGTGAAATGTATCCTTAAGTACTTGAGAAGAACTAAGGATATGATGTTGGTCTTTGGTAATGGAGAACTCCAAGTTCCAGGGATACACAGACTCGGATTTCATGTCTGATATAGATGATCGAAAGTCGACATCTGGAAGTCTGTTTGTGTGCAATGGTGGTGCTGTCAGCTGGAAGAGTTCCAAGCAAACTAGTGATAGCAGATTCCACCATGGAAGCAGAATATATCACTGCATCAGAAGGCTATGAAGGAAGCATTCTGGTACAAGAAGTTTGCTGCAGAGATCGGAGTGATGCCATTCCTCTGTACTGCGACAACAATGGCGCCATAGCCCTTGCTAAGGAGCCGAGGTCTCACCAAAAATCCAAGCACATCGAGCGGCGATACCACCTCATCCGCGATTACCTCGAGAAAGGTTACGTCGAGGTCAAGAGAGTCGAACTCCGCAGATAATGTGGCAGACCCACTTACAAAGCCGTTGGGCCAGCAGAAGATCGAAGCCCACCTTGAGAAGATGGGACTTAGACTTGTAGCCAATTGGCTTTAGGACAAGTGGGAGATTGTTAGATATATGTGCCCTAGAAGCCAGAATTGGCTGACACTTGTAATACACTTCTAAGGGGCAAAATTATAATTTTGACTATAAATCAATAAAATGGGTTATTTTCTATCACATATGTGTATTTAGTGTCTGTGATACATCCTTTGAGTTAATGGTAATGATAATTCATATTTTCAAGAGTTGAAAATTTAAGACATGAATAATCATTATTAACTCATAAAATGCTTCCGACCATAGGATCATCATGAGGATGGTGATTGATCCGAAAGGTTGGTGTACAATCGCTTCTCTTTAGTAGATGAGTCTTGAGTCTACGGTGTGGAGACACCAGAGCGAGAGTACAGGTACTCGTTAGAGAACGAGGGCACTGAGCGTGACCACCTCGAGTAGTCATTAGGAAGTCTACCTTCTCGTCAATGACTGACTCGATGCTGCAGTAGTGTGTCTGGTTCTTTGACCTGAGGTGCATCGATAGTTCACCTTGAGGGTGTTATAGTTTGACTACACCATTACTCGGTCTCCTAGCCATATGGAAATTCCTGAGGTGTATGTTGGCTATAGCATGTTCATTGTAGGAACTTGATTGCATCAAGATGGAATCTATCTACCTCGGTGGTAGAGGAGCAGCCCTATGATGATCATGAGAATCAAGTCCAGAAGCCCATGGCCATGGCAGAGTGAAATAATAGAAAGAGTTTCTATTTAGATTTTCACATTGGACTTGAATCGAATGATTACATCATATGACAGAGACTAGGGTTTGACGAGTTCACCTTAACCCTAATCTGATCGGGGCTCAAGATAGAAGAACTTAATCACACAGGTAGCTGCACCAAGAGGTTCGCATTCAGCTCTGATGGGTTGCCACCATATACTGCTAGGTGTCACTGGTGGATTTTGGGAGCAATTAGAATGATTTAGATGATCGATCATTCTAGCTGTTCGAATCAGAAGAGTTCTGATCCATCGAAAGGAGTTTCGATGATGTCGATGATAGAGATCATGATGACATATCCCATTACCATACAGAACTGAACCTAACTGGGTCACACAAATAAGGGTTTGAATCTGGTGATCATCAATTGAACTGATCTAGTTCAATTGATCTGAATGAGATTCAATTAGGTTCAAGAAAATCGTGCTAGCACTCGATTGAACCTAACGTTCTTCTTTAATTATCATTAAAGTTGTCTCTGACTGAGCCAAAGGAGTTTGTGCTCAATCAGAGGCCTTCATATGGTCTGACTGGAGGTTGTCCAAGTCAGAAAAGGTTGTCTTATTTATGAGATGAATTTAAGACAACACCTACCATTTTCCATCACCTGCTAAATCCTATTTCGGATATTTGGTCAAATATTGACCTTTGACACTTTGACATTTTGACCACATGTCATGCAAGCCATCATAGGGGAGAGTTCTGGTGGGGGCCTGTCCCTTGCCAGAAAAGTAGGCAAGGAGAAGGGCGCACATGCCTAGGGAGACATGCGCCCAAGTGGATAAAGGCATCCTAGGAGTCCCATTGCAGATGGGACTCCAGTTGCCTTTGGGGATTCCACTTGGATGGCACCTAGAAGACTACTTTGACCTAGTTTTGGCACCATTTAAGGATGATTCAGAGGTGCTCTCATCTGATTGGATCAGATGATGTCATCCCACCAATCAAATTTAGATCTGATTGCACAAAAGCCATGATTGGTTACCGGGATGAAGAGGACTGCATGGCGTAATAGGGTCTATAAAAATCCTGTCTGTGCCAAGATCGAAGATGCTTGACCCATTACCCATGCCACCAGGCTACCCCTCTTCCTCCTTCATGCCACCTTCAGGTGTTCTCTCTCCTATCCATGCATAAAAATTTTTGGGCATAAGTTTGGGGCGATCCAAGCAAGAGAAAGGCGATAGGAAAAGAAAGAAGGTAGCACTGCTGCAAGAGGCAACTCACATTTTCAAAAGGAGTTTTGAAGATCTTCAAAATTAGATCCAGATCTGATTTTTGAAGAAGTGATAAAGAAGGAGGAGATCTCTAGATCCTATCCGAGTGAATACCGATAGAGGTCAGGCACTTGCGTTGCTAGATCCAGAACCTCAGGCAGACATCAGGATCATCATAGGATAATGAGATTACCCACAATAAGATAAAATTAAATTAGATTTTATTTATTTTTTATTTTATTTTTTTATTAGATCAATAATATCATATCTGAAAAGTCTCAGATCTGATCTGAATTCAAGAGAAAAATTTTTGAAATATCTCTCTTGATCCAATTAGATCTGAATGAACCTGATCTGAAAAACTTGGTTTTTCCTTCATGTATGCCTCTGGTGTAGGAATCTTAATGTATGCCATGGTGTGTTGTAGACTAGATATCACTCATGTAGTGAGCCAGGTTAGTAGATTCATGGCACAGCCTGATAAGGAGCATTGGTGAGCACTGAAGTGGATCTTCAGGTACTTGATGGGTACTATTGGAGTTAGCATCTACTATAGATAGCAAGATGCAACTGAGGAACTCTCCAACATGTCCATGGTAGCTCGGGGTAGATAAATGGATTTGTGGATGTAGATTTTGGTGGAGACATGGACACTCGGCTATTAACGACAGACTTTATGTTTAGCCTATTTAGAGGTACAGTCTTATGGAGATCATGCTTGTAACCCATCACGATCTTATCTACAACTGAGGCAGAATACATAAGTATTACAGAAGCAACAAAGGAGGCACTATGGTTGAAAGGATTGGCGTTGGAGATGGATCTCATGCAGGAGGCTGTCAGGGTGCACTATAATAGCTAGAGTGCATTATTACTTACTTCGAACTCTGTCTACCGTCCAAGGATGAAACAAAGCAACATCAAGTACTACCAGATCAGAGAGCTTATGGAAGAAGGTGAAGTAAAGCTGATGAAAGTCCACACCAAGAAGAATCCAGTAGATGCACTAACAAAAGTTCTTCCTCGGGATAGTTTTCGTAAATGTATGAAATTGATGTGTCTGATAGATAGGATAGACTTGCCTCAAGCCTTAGGGCACCAAGGTGGAGACTGAAAGGGCAAGTATGGTGCTCTTAAGTCATGGGAGAGCGTGAAGGAGTTAAGATGGTGGCTCCTGAAAGCTAGGATTGGTTGGAGATGTATTAGTAAAGATAAAGAGACTGGCACATAGTCGGGCTGGCTTGGATATGCAGTCGAGCCAGCTCGATCTAAGATTGAGCCAGCTCCGTCCGTATCCGAGCTGGCTATCTCAGGTAGACAGAAGACATGATTCGAAAAGATGTAGTCGAGCTAGCTCGGCTTCTGACCGAGCTAGCTTGATGGTGGCAAATAGATGTAGATGGGTTTTCTATTTGGTCTTGGATTGGGTTTAATCCAAGGGGTCTTAAGGCCTAATATGGAGGTCTTAAGATGGCTAATTTATATTTGGGCTAGATCTTTAGTTCAAGGGATGAGAGTATGCAAGACATGGGTTTACATGGGCTTGGGTGTGTGTTTTCATGAATGGGTTAGCCGAGGAGAGTTTTTTAGGACTGAGTCATGTTGACTCAGGGTGTCTATATATATACTTCTATATGTAGATTACGAACAAGAGAAAATGAGAATGAATTGAATCTCTTTTCTCACTCTGCCACAGTCTCATCTTCTTATCATCTAATCTTTATCGTTCTTGCTATTGTCTCCAACTTGCTTTCTCAGTATTGGTAGAAGGTACAAGGGTTCCCACAGGTCCTAGAATAATTCATAATAGGTCTGATCCTGTGCAAACATCCCAGCATGCAGCTACACCTTCTTATTATTTTCTTCTTATTCTTCTTTTTTTTCTTAAATGGTCGACCAGAAGAAGATCCTCCCACTACGTTCACCAACCCCTTTTGGATCTGGTGATTATTTTCAATGTTCTACAGCAAATTCAGTAACCCATGGTAGTTCATTGCAGGCTTTGTCATTCTGAAATGAGTAAGAAAAGAGAGGAAGGACTTGGGTAAAGAATTCAGAATCGCATTCTTTCTGAGCTGCTCATGTAGGGGAAAGCCTAGCTTACTTAAGCATTCAATCATCTCGATCATATACAATACATGATCAGTGACTAACGTCCCATCCCTCATACGAGCATTAAAAATGGCCAAACTAGTTTTGTGCCTTTCAACATTGTTAGGCGTGCCAAAGAAGTCATTCAAAATTTGAAGTATCTCCTCAGGCTGGGCATTCTTAAATCATGGCCGAACTCATCATTCATTGCTGCCAACATAATGCAACAAACGATAGTGTGGTCATTGAGCCACTTTTGGTAAGTGTCTCTCACTACCTTAATAGCGTTCAAGGTGGGCTCCTCAGGTTTTGGATCAGTCAATACATATAAGAACCATTCATGCTCTAGGACAATCTTCAACTTTCAATATCGGCTATCGAAGTTGGGTCTCATGAGTTTGTCATTATCCAACAATGATCGGAACGATAGGGTAGTGGCCATTTTTGCACACAAGAAAAATCATAGACCTAATTAGTATATGAATTATTTACTCTAAAGACTTGGACTTTAGTCTAAAGGTTCTTCTACTATTTTATTCGAATCGGTAGCCTCTACCTCCAATTCAAGAAATTATCCCTAATTTCTTAATGGGTACTAGAATCCACATAAGCTACACACGAGCCCAACTTTGGTTGGTCAACTCGTGTGCACCTATGGGTAGGTTCATAACCAATTGTTTAATCAAATAACTTCTAGTAATTTAATTTTTGCTCCAAAAATCTAATCAGTAGACTTTAGCCTTCACTAAAATGATACAGTTAGGTCCAACCATGAATATGACCATACTTGGTGCATCAAACCAACAAATGATCAGACCCAACTTTGACCGGCCAACCTGACCACCATTAGAAAGACATGACCAAATTATCATATTATGAATGATAATTTCATTAGTCAATAAGCACCAGATCTTTGGACCTCCAATGATTACTAAACTAATGGACTCATTATCTCTCAACTTAATGAAAAGCTATGACTCAATTATCCTCATAACTTTATCATTTTAAGGATCTAATAATTTTAGAAAATTTTATTAACTAATTTTAAAAAGAATTGACCAACCAATTTGGATCCTCCCACTGACTTCACCAAGTGAGATAAAAAATGGATCTAATTCAAGCTGCCATTAGGAGTACCTAAATCAATCAAACTGATTTACCTAATTGACATGGGTGAGCCCAAATTACTAAGTGATCTAATAAAAATCTAATTTATCAGGATGGCTAGGTATGTGAGATCAATAAAAAGGATATGCCATTAACTTATCAAAGATCGAATCAGTGCTAGTAGCTCCAAATTAAAACCACTAGTCTGAGCTACTAGACTTGTCTTAGACACCATCCAGTTTAGTTTCAATTTGACCAACCTAGCAGTTTTATGTTTGACCACATAGCCACGAATCAAGTCCATTTGGTCCTTGTTAAAGGCATGGGCTTGACCAACTATAACTATTGTAATTTGGTCTAAAGAGTCCTTGACCTAATCTAAATTAATATTTGGTTAGATTTGATCAATTACTCTAATTTAGTCCATTCTTAACTAACTTTAGATCTAACCCAATTAATGGACCTAATTCGACTAACCTGATAACCCACATTTTATGATCAATGACTTAGAATCTTTAATTCATAATTCTAGATCCTAATTCATCATCTATGATTTCAATTAAGTTTAAGGCTGAGGGTTGAGGTTCAACATTTCAAAAATATTTTTCAAAATTTTTGAAAGGTTTTTTACATCCTAGCACTATTTCACTAAATAGGTCAACTCATTTCAAAAATGGATCGACTTATTTCATAAACAAGCACTAGATGTAGCTTTGATCATATAAAACCAGCCAATTATAACATTTAGCCAACTTCTCAATGGAGCTGGCTCGAATCCCATTCGAGCTGGCTCGAGCAAAAGCCGAGCTATTTCAGTTCCTTAGACGGTCGGCTTAGGCGGAAGGCCTGAAGGCCAACATTCCAGTCAGGTAGGCTTGGATCCAATTCGAGTCAGTCTGAATTAAAGTCGAGTCGGCCGAGTTCTTGATCGAGCTAACTGGAGCATCAATCCATAAACAATATCATGGCTGGCATGTTGGTCGAGCTGGTTTGATTCTAGAGAGAGCTGGCTCGATCGACGAGCAAAACCTTTTGAAGATCCTATTCAGATTTAATTTAAAGCTATGTACTCTACATAAAAAATTATAAAATTATTTAGATCTAATCGAAATACTAATTCATGATAAGATTTAGATTAAATGCTTCAAATGCATCATAAAAGATCATTAGATCTAATCTAAAATTTTTATGATGAATTTTATAGATCACAACGTACCAAGACAACCTCTCTACTATAAGGGATAAACTTTACAACAGAACAACCTACAGTCCAAGCGATCATCATTTTTATTTTTTAGATCAAATTATTATTTAGATCTAATCTAAAAGTAATCTAAATCATGCATATATAATACATCAAGAAATCTGCTACTCTGATATCAATTGAAGAGAGCGCATAGGATTTCTAGCTCTACTTTCAAATTTTTTTTAAAAAAAAATTATGCAGCAAAAACTATTATTAATCAAATTGATAATAAGAGCTACAGATCTAATCTAAAAATCCTACCCCCTTATAGGATCTAATGTATCATATATGCATACATATCTGAAAATAAAAATAGCAACTGCAGTAAAACTATTTTTACTACTCTATGTGTTCAGAACACATTATCTTTTTATGGATAGATGGACTCGATAATTTAATCTCCTCGATATAGATCTGATCACCGTGATGCAGCCACATAAGCATCTAGCCTCCGTGCATAATCCACACTAGGTCTTGATCCGATCAGTTCCTCTTGAGTGCTAGCTCTGCAGAAACCTTCAATGGCTCATTCCAAATCAAATTCCTTCAATTTTGCTTCGCGAGCTCTTCGAATGCTCTAGATTGCCAATGAATACAAAAGATATGTAGCGAAGGCTTTCACTAAGATTTGTGAACTCACTGAAGGAGCCAGATCTATGGTTTCAGGACTAGATCTTGAAACTTTTTCTAGATCAGCAGCGAAAGTCTCAAAATTAATTTAATTAATTTAAAATATCAGATAATCACTAGATCTAAGATCATATTATATGATTATTACATGGCATTTAAATCTAAAATCAAAAATAAACAAAAAGGAAAGGTTGATCACATCAACCTAGATCTACTCTACATCTCATGCATGTATGAAAAAATAATAGATCAGATCTATTACTTGAGTGAGTTAGATGTTCTAACTCACTAATCCATGCTTGAAGATGAAGTTGCAATCCATACACATGTTTGGCCTCTAGGAGTCGTACACACAAGCCCACAATCATGATCAAAAATTCAGATACTGAAAATCAATACAGCATGCTAGTACTTTGCTAATCTTTCTTCAATGGTTGATCAGATGCTTTCTTTCTTCTAGATTGGACACTTTCAAAGACAAGAAGGAGGAGAAGAGATTTTAGATGTGAGACACTTCTAGAAAACCCATGGAAGAAGGAAGGAAAGAGATGAACACAGCAGTCCTAAAGGAAGACCCTCTTCTTCTTCTCTTTGCTCTCACCTGGACACCTAGTTTTGTGTCTATTAAATATCAATGCATAAGGGGTCTCTCTCCCTTATTTTTACACACCTAAAGCCCTCTCAAAGATCTATAACCCATGAAAATTTCAAGCAAAAATTCATTCAAAATATATAGGAAAAGAAGAGTCCTTGTCTAGGTCAAATACTAGACAAGGAAAGGTCAAACAGGGCAAGTCAAGGGGCGCCCAACTCTTGGGTGCCCCCTCCATAATTTTTGGCATGTACCGGCAAGAAAAGGTGCACAAGAAAAGGGGATTCTCACATGGAATACGAGAGAAATTAATTGGGAGAGGGGGAGTCACCTTTTGGGAAGAGTTTGGATTTGTTAGGATTCTATCTTATAGAATCCAATATCAAAACAAACTCCTTCTTTGACTTGGTCTTCTACCCAATTACCATATTAGAAAGAGAGGGAGAGAGGGGGTGTACATGAACATTAGGAAGGAAAAGATTTTTCATGAAAAATATCAAAAAAATAGGCATGGGGGGTATTGGGACTAAGGTGGCGCAAGGAGGAATCGTAGTCTTACTAGGATTCTATCTATGACTTGGTCAAAGTGGTTTCTCAAAATAAATTAAACCAAAACCAACTCAACCAAATTAACTTAGGTTCTAACCCAATTAATGGTTTAATTAAATTAGATTAAATTAAATTTAATTTTGACTTAATTTTCTAATCAAATTAGAAAATTGTGTGGACCTAAGTCCTAGTTAGACTAGGACTAGTTTTTTCGTGCACTTGACTTACCCAATAAGTCAATTGGACTTGATCCCATCAAGTGCAAACTAAATCTAATTAAATCATATTTAATTAAACTTAATCTCACCATTTTGATTAATCAAATCAATCTAATTAGCAATTGAATTGCTAATCAATCCTCCTACAACACTTGCACTAGGTTAAAAATCAATCATATTGATCGTTTAACCCTAGAATGATTCTCAATCACTGATCAGCCATCTGATCAGATCATGAGCTCTAATATGTGTGATCTCATAGGTCCAAACCTAAGTTGATAGCAAAGTAATAAATTTTTATACCAATCAAAGTGATCATCTAGCATTGATACCCAACGGTCGGATAGATCGAATGTGTAGAACAGCATCATTAGAAGCCATGCGGATATAGTTTCCATATAATTCATCCCCTTGACTAAAATACATGTAGGATACCTTAGAGTTCAACTATCAAATTTTATCAGATTGTCCACATTATATTTCAGAATATCAAATCCATCTGATGGATTATCCTGGCCAAGGTTTTGCTATATTGAAATACAGTAATACATTCTTCTCCAACTCTTAGAGTGGTCAATTTCATCTTGATCATATACTGACTTCGCAAGTACTTGACTATGCCCAGAAGCCTTTCATGACTGAATTAAAAATTTAGTTAGTCCAGTACCAAAGCATAGTGAGTTGCTTGTAAGTCACTGAGGTGATCTCAGGACTAAGGGACACTTATACCTATATCCCATCAGAGACATCCTCAACAACAGAATGCTCTAGAGTTGGTCATGTTCAATGATGATGTACCTATACATCTTATTTGTATGCCATACCAATGTCTCCACACCCTTGGTTAAGAGGACAACCAATCTATATGGAATACAGCAACCTATGCTTGATAGATGTTGTTGTCCTAATTAACAACCTATCATTTAGTCGTGAAAAAATTTAAGAACTAATCGATAAATCCTCTCTTTATCGAAGCTAAATTATCCTATGAACTTCATCACAAAAATAGAGTTCATTAGAAGATGAAGACTTATGATGAAAAATAAGCCAAAGTATTTTATTTATCAATGATCAATTACATATACAAAGTAGCTCAACCATTAACAGGCTAACGATTAACTTTTGGAACACAATTCCCAACAACTCCTACTTGTTTTAAAGCCACTCGGCATAGTATCTAATACCCATCTTCAACTTATGATTGTCGAACTCCTTGATTGCCAGGGCTTTAGTGAAGGGGGCGTCTAGGTTCTCCTTTCCATTGATCTTCTGAAGGTCGACGTCACCATGATCTACAATCTCAAAGACTAGATGAAAGTGGTGCAGAATGCACTTTATCTGTTGGTGTGCCTTTGATTTTTTTGCTTGAGCTATGGTGCCAGTGCTGTCGTAGTACAGTAGGACTGGACCATCAATGGAGGGTGCTACTCCAAGCTTGGTGATGAACTTCCTCAGCCACATAGCTTCCTTTGCTGCATCTTATGCTGCCATATACTCTGCTTCGCAAATAGTCTGCCACTATATGCTGCTTAAAACTTTTTCTACATATGGCTCCACCATTTAGAGTAAAGATATATCCCGATATGTTTCTGCTATCATCATGGTCAGATTGAAAGCTAGAGTCTGTAAATTCTATAAGTTTTAGATTTGACTCATCGTAAACCAACCATTGGTCCTTAGTATTTCTTAAATACTTAAGGATGGTTTTAACCATCTTTCAGTGATTTTCTCTAGATGCTTCATGAGATCTTCGAATACGCTAGATTGCCAATGAATACAAAAGATATGTAGCGGAGGCTTTCACTAAGATCTGTGAACTCATTGAGGAACTAGATCTAGAGTTTCAGGACTAGATCTTGAAACATTTTCTAGATCAGCAGCGAAAGACTCAAAATTAATCTAATTAATTTTAAATATTAGATAATCCCTAGATCTAAGATCATATTATATGATTATTGTATGATATTTAAATCTAAAATCAAAAATAAACAAGAAGGAAAGGTTGATCATATCAACCTAGATCTACTCTACATCTCATGCATGTACAAAAAAATAATAGATTAGATCTATTACCTGAGCGAGTTAGATGTTCTATTTCACTGATCCAGGCTTGAGGATGAAGTTGCAAGCCATACATATACCCAGCCTCTAGGAGTCATCCACACGAGCCTACAATCACGATAAAAAATTTAGATGCTGAAAATCAACACAGTATGCTAGTACTGTGCTGATCTTTCTTTGATGGTTGATCAGATGCCTCCTTTCTTCTAGATTGGACTCTTCCAAAGAGAAGAAGGAGGAGAATAGGTTTTAGATGTGAGACACTCTCAGAAAACCCATGAAAGAAGGAAGGGAAGAAATGAACATAGCAACCCTAGAGGAAGACCCTCTTCTTCTTCTTTTTGCTCTCACCTAGATGCCTAGTTTTGTGTCTATTGAATCTCAATGCCTAGAGGTTCTCTCTCTCTTATTTTCACACACCTCAAAGTCCTCTCAATGGTCTATAATCCAAAAAAAAATTAAGCCAAAATTCATTAAAAATATATAGGAAAAGAAGAGTCCTTGTGTAGGTCAAGTACTAGACAAGAAAAAGTCAAAAAAGGCAAGTCAAGGGGCGCCCAACTCTTGGGCACCCCCTCCATAATTTTTAGCATGTACCTACAAGAAAAGGCACACAAGAAAAAGGGTTTCTCATGTGGAATAAGTGAGAAATTATTTTGGAGAGGGGCAGCACCTTTTGGGAAGAGTTTGGGTTCGTTAGGATTCTATCTCATAGAATCCAATATCAAAACAAACTCCTTCTGTGACTTCATCATCTATCCAATTACCATATAAGAAAGAGAGGGAGAGAGGGAGCATACGTGAAGATTAAGAAGAAAAGGATTTTCCATGAAAAATACTAAAAACATAGGCATGGGGGGTGTTGGGACTAACGTGGCGCAAGGAGTAATCCTAGTCTTACTATGATTATATTTATGACTTGATCAAAGTGGTTTCTCAAACCAAATTAAACCAAAACCAACTCAACAAAATTAAATTAGGTTCTAACTCAGTTAATGGTTCAATTAAATTATATTTAATTCTAATTTCATTTTTTAATCAATTTAAAAAATTTGGTTGACCTAAGTCCTAGTTAGACTAGGACTAGTTTCTCCTTGCACTTGACTTATCCAATAAGTCAATTAGACCTGATCCAATCAAGTCCAAACCAAATCTAAATAAATCATATTTAATTAAAATTGATCTCAGCTCTTTGGCTTAATTAAATTAAATTAATTAGCAATCAAATTGCTAATCAATCCTCCTGTAATACTTGTACTAGGTTAAACATCAATCTTATTGATCATTTAACCTTAGAACGATTCTCCATCGTTGATCAACCATCTGATCAGATCATGAGCTCCAATATGTGTGGCCTCATAGGTCTGAATCTAAATCGATAGCATAGAAATAAATTTTTATATCAATCGAAGTTACCATCTAGCAATGATATCCGATGGTCAGATAGGTTGAATGTGTAGAACAGCATCTTTAGAACACATGCGGATATAGTTTTCATATAATTCATCCCTTTGATCAAAAAGCTCATAGGACACCTCAGAGTTCAATTGTCAACTCTGATTAGATTGTCCACATTGTATGTCAAGATATCAAATCCATCTGATGAATTATCCTAGCCAAGGTTTTGCTATATTAAAATATAGTGATACATTCTTCTCCAACTCTTGGAGTGGTCAATTCTATCTTGATCACACACCGACTTCGTAAATACTTGACTGTACCCAGAAGCCTTCCATTATAAAATTAAAAATTTAGTTAGTCTGGTACCAAAGCATAGTGAGATGCTTGCAAGTCACTAAGGTGATCTTAGGTCTAAGAGACACATATACCTATATCCCATCAGAGACATCCTCGATAGCAAAATTCTCAAGAGTTGGTCACGTTCAATGACGATGTATCTATACATCTCATCTGTATACCATATCAGTATCTCTATACTCCTTGGTTAAGAGAACAACCAATCTATGTGGCATACAATGATCTATGCTCAATAGACACTGTTGTCCTAATTAACAACCTATCATTTGGTCGTGAATAAATTTAAGAACTAATCAAAAAATTCTTTCTTTATTGAAGCTAAATAGTCCTAAGAACTTCATCATAAAAATAGAGTTCGTTAGAAGATGAAGACTTATGATGAAAAACATGCTAAAGTATTTTATTTATCAATAATCAATTACATATACAAAGTAGCTCAACCATTAACAGGCTAATGATTGGCTTTTGGGATAATTTTCTACACTCACGACCCTCGTAACTCATAAATTTGATTCCCAAAACCTTAGGTATAGATCCTAGGATATGCACTGACCCAAATATTCTTTGCACCTAGTTTTTTCTCATGCACATAGAGAAGAGTCTTTCTCTTCTTTGATCTCACTTTTCTTCATCATTCGCATGTCCCAAAAATTCAATGCATAAATAGATGTGCTTGCTCTAGAGAGGCATGGATGGGTATAGATAAGATGGTTGGTTTGTTCATTCAAACTCAAACTCCTTTGAATTTGAATAACAACCAGCCTATTTTATCTACATGAGGCAAGAGAAAGAATGGTGCGTGCCCTCCCTTGCATGGAAAATATTCATGAGAAACCTCTTTCTCATGGAGAAAGGATGGTGTAGATTTTTATGATGTGGCGCATCGGAAGACTAGTCAAACTAGTCTCATTGTTTGACTTTCAATTGAACCAATCCAATCTAAATTGGTTAGGCCTAATTAGATCAGAATAAATTCAACTTATTTAACTTAATTAGGCTCAATTAAATCCTAATCAAATCAGGAATCAATCAAGCCAAATTCCAAATCTAATTAGGGATTAAACTTCCTTTACAATTAGATCAGCTTATAACCTAATCGGGTCAAATCCAAATGAATTCAATTCAATTGGTCTTGATCCAAAAATAATTATTGAATCAAATTGAGTTAATTAGTGATCAAATCATCAATTAAACTTTTTTTGATCAGCCATTAGATCAGATAGGAATCTCTGATGTGTGTGACCTCGCAGGTTCGAACTTAAGTTGGTAGCATAGGAGCCAATTTTCTATACTAATCGAAGTAACCATCTAGCAATGGTACCCGATGTTTGGATGGGCCAAATAGTGCAATCGCAACATTCAGAATCTACGTGAATATGGTTACCACATAATTCATCCCTTTGACCTCTACGCATAGGATGACTCAGGATTAACTGTCAACTCTAGAAGATATATCTAAATCATGTCTCAAAGCAATTAGTCTTGTGATCCCTCACTAGGACTATCCTGGCTAAGGCTTTGCTAAATTGAAACACTATTGAACATAGCTTCCGAGTTCAAGAGTGGTTAATCCCATCTTGACTCATATACTAACTTCTTAAGTACTTGATTATACCCAAAAATCATTCATCTCTGAATTAAAAATTTAGATAGTCCGACACCAAAGCATAGTGACTTGCTTGAAAGTTAGCATGATGATCTCAGGTCGGAGGGACACTTATGCCCATATTACATCAGAGCAATTCTTGATAGAAGAAGAGCTCTGAAGTCGGTCACGTTCAGTGCAGATGTATCCCTATATCTCACCTACATGCCATACCAGTATCTCCACACTCCTTGATTAAGAAGATAACCAACCTATATGACACATAATGATTTATACTCGATAAACGTTGTCATCCTTGATAACAACATATCATTTGATCGTGAAGTATTTTAAGGACTAAATGACAAATCCTCTTTTATCAATTCTAAATAGTCCTAAGAACTTGATCTCAAAAGATAGGAGTTCATTAGACGATGAAAAATTTATGATAAAAAAGCTAGAATAATTTTTATTTAATTAATAATTCATATATAATTACATGAAATAACTCAATCGTCAATAGATTGATGATTGGCTTTGGGATACTATTTCCAACACGTACACCCATATCTCATATGCTCTCATCTCTTGGATCTAAACCAAACCCATATAAGAGTTAGCACCCTTAAGACCTCTCAAACTAGTCCTTAAGATTCCTAGGATAAGTTCCTTTCCTAGCCGTAAATAGACATTCTGCGTAACTCTGCCCATGCACTAAGCCAACTCAATCTCAATACTGAGCCGACTAACCTGAGACTAGGTCAGCTCAGTCTTGCATTGAGTCAACCCAGTTGTGTGCCATGCTAGTAGTCTTGAATGCGCACCTTTCTATTTCACCTATCCACTAAAACTTAGTCGACCCAGTTTTTGATTGAGTCGACTAACCTACAGAAGAAGCCCTTCTCTGCAGTCTTCATGCCTTTGCATTGGTTTCTTATTCCACCTTGTGTCCTAGATCTCTAAGAACCAACTAAGCCCCTCAAGGTCTCCAAGCTCGTGGAGGGCTATACACTGCCTCCATCCTTGGACAACTCCTATCCTAGCCCTAAGACCACTCCTATCCTAGAATCCTTAAAGCCAACACCCTAGCTCCTCCCGAGGCCTCCCAAGGCTTAGGAGCACCACACAAAATACTACACATAAATTTGAATTGTTTAAAATGAAATCTCAAGAGACAATAAGTATTATGTTTACAAGATTTACTGAAATTATAAATAAGTTAAAGAGTCCTGGAAAAGACTCTTCTAACTATTATCTTAAATGCAAAATTCTTAGATCTTTACCAATGGCTTGGAAAGAAAATGTGTCGGGAATGCACGCTCTTCCCACATGGATCGGCGTGGCCATCGGTGATTAGCTAAGCAATAAGAAAGTACTTCTCAAAGATTTTTATGGAAGCACGATCAAACAATTCAAGAAATAGAGAAGGAGAGAAGAAGAGATTTTCGAGAGAAAAGAGCTTTTATTCAGTATATTTCAGCACTCATTACAATCTTGACCTATTTTCAGTATATGTACTTTACAAAGGATCAAGCCTAAGGTCATAGAAAAACTCTCCAAGCTCAAACAACCCACGTACATAAAATAATAATCCACGAAAATTAAGCCAGTCTAATTTTAGACTGAGGTAGCTAACCTACAACTGGGTCAACTCAATCCCAAACTGAGCTGACCTAGTTGTGTACCATGCCAATAATCAGAAAATGTTGCTTTCTGTTTCGATTTTTCTCTGAGATCTAGCCGATCCAGTCTTGGATTGAGCCAGCCTAGTTCCTAACTTAGCCGACTCAGTCTCAGGGTGAGTCGATCCAATTTCTGAACTTCACTAGGAGAGCTAATTTTTCTTTTGGCTCGCTCCTATCTTCTCATGACCTATCTTCTCATGTTTTCAAGACTTGGGAGTGCCAATTCTAAGCTCATATTCTCCACCTTGGTGCTTCCAAATCCTTGTGAACTCATGTCTTCTCAATAGATCCATCCATGCAACACATCTCTGAAAGCTATCTCTGAGGAGTACCTTTATGAGTGCATTAGACTGGTTCTCCTTGATATGGACCTTCATCAGTTCCACTTGACCTTTCTCCATCAGCTTTATGATCCTATGGTACCATACATCTATATGCTTTGTGCGTGCATGATGGACTAGGTTTTGTGCCAATAATAGAGCACTTTGGCTATCATAGAATAGTGTAACCTTGCTCTGCTCCACCCCCAACTCATCAATCAGCCTTCTAAGCCAAAGGGCTTCCTTTGCATCCTCCATTATCCAAATGTACTCAGCCTCTATGGTAGATAAGACCATGATTAGCTGAAAGATTGATCTCGAAGACATCGGTCCACCATATACGCAGAAGAGGTATCTAGTAGTAGACTTCCTTGTATCAAGATCATCAGCATAATTTGCATCAACAAACCCTTCCAGAGGACTTGAACCATCATACATCTTCACAGATTATTCTCCAAATACTCCCGGCTACCCACCAAACACCAAACCATAATCTCTTGCTCCATGCAGATATCTCAATATCCAATTCAATGCTTTCCAGTGTTCCTTCGTAAGGTTAGCCATGTATCTACTAACCGTGCTCACTGTATGTGCTATATTTGATCTATAGCACATCATAGTGTTATCACACTACCTACAGCATTTGCATTAGAGACTCATTTCATGTACTCTCTCTCCTCTTTTGACTAGGGGATCTGTAACTTGGAGAGAGACATATGGCTCAGTAATGGCATCTCTGTAGGTTTGGCCTTCTCCATTCGAAACCTCTCCAAAACCTTCTAGACATACTTTTCTTGTGACAAATGGAGCACTCTTTACCTATCTCTGCAAATCTCCATTCCAAGGATTTTCTCAGCTGGACCCAAATCCTTCATCCCAAACTTAGATGATAATGCCCTTTTCAATCTTTTCACAGCATCCATGCTTCTACTGCCTATGAGCATATCATCTACATACAATAACTCGTACAGGACATCCTCCTCATCTACATTCTTGATGTAGACACAACAATCATGCTCACATCTTCTAAAACCCAGGCTCAAGACAAAGCTATCAAACCTTCGATACCACTGACGAGGGGATTATTTCAAGCCATACAAAAACTTCCTGAGTAAACACATCTTTTCTTCTTGTCCGATCTCCATGAAACCATCTGGCTGCTTCATGTAGATTCTTTCCTCAAAAGTTTCACGAAGGAAGGCCATCTTCACATCCATTTGTTCCACTTCCATATCATGCTGTGCCACCAATGAGCAAAACTTGAATAGATGTATGATGCACTATAGGAGAAAAAAATTTTGTATAGCCAATCCCTTCCTTTTATGAGTATCCCTTTGCTACGAAACTTGCTTTGAATCTGACTCCACCATGTTCTGAAGGTGCTTCTTTCTTTATGAGCACCCACTTTGAGTCAATAGATCGAGCACCCTCTGGATGATCTACCAGCTGCCATGTCTAATTCTTCTCAAGTGATTCCATCTCCTCTATCATGGCCTATATCCATGAATCATGATCCTCACTCTCCATGGCCTTTGCATAATTCTCTGGATCTTTATTAGCAGTGATGAATGCATAGGTGATAACCTCATCAATACCATAACCAACCTCCTAATAGTATACTAGGGCTTGTGCAAAGCCACTTTCACTAGCACATCTCTGCCTAATGTCTGTGGTTGCTCCTACACATCTATTTGAACTGTCGGCCCTCCATGCTGATTTTTAATCTAAGATAATACTTTTTTGTCCAACTGCACCTTAATCGAAATACTCCTGTAAGTGGATGTAACCTGCATGCCATCATTCTCTAACTGGCCACCACTGTTCACCTTTGTTTCCTCAGTTTCATCTATCCCGAACCTCCTCAAGATGCTCTTCTTATCAAAGATAACCTGCTGATCACTGATTTCTATGCCTGAGAGTTCTATAGTAGGTACCCCTTGCCTCCTTGTGGATACCCTATGAATGTCATCTTTTGAGATTTTGGATCCAATTTGCTCCTCTCGGTTGCCTCCATATGTGCATAAACTATGCAACTGGAGACTTTCAGATGGCCAAGCTCCACCTTCTTTCCACTCCAGACCTCTTTTAGAATACCTCCATTCAGCTTATAAAGAGGGGACCTATTCATAAGAAAACAACAAAATGTTAGAGCATCACCCCAAAAGAACTTTGGGAGTGATGTCTGCAGCATCAATCTCCATGCCTTTTCGATCAGTGTCTGATTCATCCTTTCCATAACACCATTCTACTGGAGAGTCATCTTCACCATGTAATGGCGTTTGATGCCATTTTTCTTATAGTACCTCCTGAACTCCAGGCAAGTATACTCCCCTCTATTGTCCAACCTTAGACACTTCACCTATCTTCCTGATTTCTTCTCTACTTCAACTCTCCAGGCTCTGAATCGAGCAAAAACCTCTGATTTTTCTCTAATCAGACAAATCCACACCTTCATTGAGAAATCATCAATGAAAGTGATAAAATATGTTGCCCCACCTATAGCTGATACAGAAGCTGGTCCTCACACATTCGAGTGCACTAAATCTAGCACGCCCTCACTGTGCTTGGTACTCTTGGCAAACTTCATCCTATACTATTTGTCAAAGATGCATAGCTCATAAAAATCTATGCCCTCCTTCTTCAAGGCTGGGATCATACCTCTTCTGCTTAGTTCAGTGAGCCCATGGTTACTCATATGATCCATCCGATAGTGCCACAATTGATATAAAATTTGCTTCTGTGCCGGTGCTAGCACCTCTGCACTATCATTCACCACTGAGCCTTCCATTCTATAAAGATTGTTGCTTAGTTTTCTACCTCTCATCACCACCAAAGCTTTTTTGAAAATTTTTAGACATCCACTCCCAACCTAGGTAGTAAAAGCATAACCCTGCCCCTCTAAGTAGCCCAAAAAAATCAAATTCTTTTTCAACTCCGAAACATGCTCGATATTTTATAATGTACAAATGATCCCATCACACATACTCACCTTGATAGAGCCAATTTTAGCTATTTTGCATGGGTGATCATCTCCAAGGCTGACACTTCCACCATCTTCCTTCTGGTAGATACCAAATCACTCTCGATGAGAAGTATAGTGGTGTGAGCATGCTGAATCCAATATCCACATTATATTGCACTCTATAGATCCATCTGATATAACTAAAAGATCTTCTCTACTTCTCACAGAAGCTATATCATCTCCCTTGCTGGCTTTTCCTTTTTTTGATCTCAAAAAGGGATAATCTCTCTCAGGTGTCCAGGCTGATAACATTTATAACATTTCAATGTCATCTTCCTCTGATCGTGAGACTTTGACCAACCTTTGAATTTTTCTCTTATCTTCTTCTTTGATCTTTCTTATCTTTTGTTCACAGCCAAGACCTTGGACTTAGGGTCTTCCTTGCAGATCTTTTTCCTTTGCTCATTTGATCTGAGCACACCAACAACCTCTTCATAGTTTAGGATCTCTTTTCCATAAACTAAAGTTGTTCTGAGACCATCATATGAACCTGAGAGAGAACATAATAGTAGCAATGCTCGATCCTCCTCATCGATTTTCACATCCAAACTCATCATCTCAAAACACACCTGATTGAATCGTTGGATATGTGCAATAAGATCTCCGCCTACGGGCATCCTCAGACTATATAGCTATTGAAGAAAAAACTCTATTTTTTGGATCAGGTTCATTAAGATCTGATTAGATCAGGAGGGATATTTCAAAAAAATTTTCTCTAAGATCTTAATCAGATCTTAGACTCCTTAGATCAAATCTTATTAATCTAATAATAAAAGTAAAAATAAAAATAAAAATAAAATTTAATTTAATTATACCTTTGTTTTGGGTAATCCAATTATCCTGTGATGATCCTAATAATTGCCTGAGGTTCTAGATGTTGCCACGTAAGTTTCTTACCTCTATTGGTATCCACTTAGAAAAGATCTAAAGATCTTCTCCTTCTCAATCAATTGTTCAAAAATCAGATCTGGATCTGATCTTGAAGGTCTTCAAAATGGCTTTTGAAGAATAGCTGTTGTCTCTTGCAGCAATGCTGCCTTCTTCCTTTTCTAGCATCTTTCAATTGCTTGGATCGCACCTTCTTCATGCCCAAAGTCCCTTGGGCATGGAGAGGAGAGAGAGGACTAGAGGGTGGCATGGAGAAGGATGGAGAGGGGCTATGTGGCATGGGCTAAAGTCAGAAGAATTAAATTCTAGGCATAGATAAGGTTTATATAGACCCTGCTATGCCATGTCATGCCACAACATCCTGATCAATCACGGCCCTTTATCCAATCAGATCTAAATCTGATTGGTGGGATGACATCATCTGATCTAATCAGATTAGAGACCCTCAACACTCTGCTTAGGTAGCACCAAGACTAGCTCAAACAAGTCTTCTTGGCACCACCTAATTTAATCTCATGAAGCAACTAGAGTCCCATCTGTATGGGACTCCATCTTCTATCATCATAGGGAGGTGTGCGCCCCTTTCCTGTCTACCTTTTAGCATGGGGACAAGTCCCCAGGTTCTCTCTTATGGGTGCATGACATATGGGTAGATGTCTAAGTATCCAGGATCAACATTTTACCATTGTTCGAAGACAAGATTTAGCAGGTGACGAAAAATGGTAGCTATTGTCTTAAATTTATTCATAAATTAAGACAATCCTTTTCTAACTTGGACAAGCTTCAGTAAGACTAAGTAAGGGTTCTTGAGTGAGCCCAAACATATTTGGCTTAGTCAAGACAAGCTTTAATGATTGTTAAAGGAGAATATTAGGCTCAATTATGTGCCAGTATGATTTTCTTAAATCTAATTAAATCTTATTCAAATTAATTAAATTAGGTTAATACAATTGATGATATCCAGATCTAAACTCTTGTTTGTGTGATCTAGTTAGGTTCAGTTCCATATGGTAATGGGATATGTCCTAATCTCTATCATCGACATCATCAAAATACCTTCCGATGGATCAGAACTTTTTTGATTCAGACAACTAATATTATCGATCATGCAAATCATTCTAATTGCTCCTAAAATCCACCAGTGACACCTAGCTACATTGTGAGATATATGTGCTTAGAAGCCAGAATTGGCTGACACTTGTTATACACTTCTAAGGGCAAAATTATAATTTTGACTATAAATAATAAAATAGATTATTTTCTATTATAATGTACATTTAGTGTCTATGAAACATCCCTTAAGTTAATGGCAATGATAGTTCTTATTTTCATGAGTTGAAAATTTAAGACACGAATTTTCATTATTAACTAATAAAATGCCTTTTACCGTAGGATCATCATGAGGATGGTGATTGATTCGGAAGGTTGGTGTATAATTGCTTCTTTATAGTAGATGACTCTTAAGTCTATGATGTAGAGACACCAGAGCGAGAGTATAGATACTTGTTAGAGAATGAGGACACTGAGCGTGACCACCTCGAGCAGTCGTTAGGAAGTCTACCTTCTCATCAATGACTGGCTCGAAGCTATAGTTGTGTGTCTAGTTCGTTGACCTAAGGTGCATCGACAGTTCTCCTTGAGGGTGTTATAGTTTAACTACACCATGACTCGGTCTCCTAGCCATTCAGAATCCTAAGGTGTATGTTGGCTATAGCATATTCATTGTAGGAATTGGATTGCACCAATAGAAAATCTATCAACCTCGGTAGATAAGGAGAATCCCAATGATGATCAAGAGAATTAAGTCCATAAGCTCATGGCCATGGTAGAGTGAAATAATAGAAAGAGTTTCTATTAAGGTTTTCACACTGGACTTGAATCGATTGATTAATCATATGATGGATATTAGGGTTTGACGAGATTACCTTAACCCCAATCCAGTTGGGGCTCAAGATAGAAGAACTTAATCACACAAATAACTGCGCTGAGAGATTCTCTTTCAGTCCATATGCTGCTAGGTGTCACTGATAGATTTTGAGAGCAATTAGAATGATTTAGATGATCAGCCATACTAGTTGTCTGAATCAAAAAAGTTCTAATATATCGGAAGGTATTTTGATGATGTCGATGATAGAGAGCGTGACATATCCCATTACCATATAGAACTAAACCTAACTGGATCATACAAATAAGGGTTTCGATCTAGATATCATCAATTAGACTAACCCAGTTCAATTGATTTGAATAAGATTCAATTAGGTTTAAGAAAATCATGCTAGCACACGATTGAGCCTAATGTTCTCCTTTAATTATCATTAAAGTTTGTCTCGACTGAGCCAAATGTGACTGGGCTCACTCAAGTACTTTTACTTGATCTGATAGGAGCTTGTCTAGGTCAGAAAAGGATTGTCTTAATTTATGAGATGAATTTAAGACAACGCATGCCATTTTTCATCACCCGCTAAATGCTATTTCAGATATTTAGTCAAATGTTGACCTTTGATACTTAGACATCTGCCAATGTGTCATGCACCCATAGGAAAGAATTTTTGGATTAGTCCACCAACTAAAAAGTAGATGGATAAGGGGCACACGCCTAGGGAGGCATGCACCCATGGATAAAGCATCTAGAGTCCCATACAAATGGGACTTTAGTTGCTTTAGGATTTCTACCTAGGTGGTGCCAAAGACTTATCATTGACTAGTCTTGGCACCATCTAAGGATGATTCAGAGGGGCTCTCATCTGATTGGATCAGATGATGTCATCCCATTAATTAGATTAAGATCTGATTGCATAAAAGGTCATGATTGGTTGGGATGATGTGGCAATGCATGGAGCAACAGGGTCTATAAAAATCCTATCTATGCCAAGATCAAAAAAAGCTTGACACATTGCCCATGCCACAAGGCTGTCCCTCTCCCTCCTCCATGCCATCTTCAGGTCTTCTCTCTCCTACCCATGCCTAAGAATTTTTGGACTTCAATTTGGTGCGATCCAAGCAAGAGAAGGGCAACAGGAAAAGGAAGAAGGCAGCACTACTGCAAAAGACAACTCACATCTTCGAGAAGAGTTTTGAAGATCTTCAAAATTAAATCTAGATCTAATTTTTGGAGAGGTGATAAAGAAGGAGAAGGTCTCCAGATCCTATCCAAGTGAAAATCAGTAGAGGTCAGGCACTTGCATGGCTAGATCTAGAATCTTAGACAGACATCAAGATCATCATAGGATAATCAAATTACCCTCAACAAGATAAATTATATTATATTTAATTTATTCTTTATTTTATTTTATTATCTTTTATTAGATCAATAATATTAGATCTGGAAAGTCTCAGAACTAATCTAGATCTAAGAGAAAATTTTTTTAAAATATCTCTCTTGATGCAATCAGATCTGAATGAATTTGATCCAAAAAACTAGGTTTTTTCTTTAATTAGTATCAAAGCCAGGTTGCACTTGAAGGAAAAATTCTAATTTTTGGAATCAGGTTTATTCAGATCTGATCCGATTGAGAGAGATCTTTCAAAATTTCTCTTGCATATCTAGATCAGATCTAGGATATTTTAGATCTAATTTTATGGATCTAATAAATAAAAATAAAAATAAAAGTAAATTAAATCTGATTTAATTATACCTTGATGTTGGGTAATCCTATTATCCTTTGATGATCCTACTGATTGCCTAAGGTTCTGGATCTAGCCATGCAAGTGCCTGACCACTATCGGTATCCACTCGGACTAGATCTGAAGATCTTCTCCTTCTTTATCTTCTCTCCAAAAATTAGATCTGGATCTAATTTGGAGGATCTTCAAAATTTCTTCTGAAGATCAGTAGTCGTCTCTGCAGTAGTGCTTCCTTCTTCCTTTCTCGTCAGCTTTTTCTTGTCTAGATCGCACCAAACTGAAGCCCAACTTCTCTTGGGCGTGGAGAAGAGAGAGAGGATCAGAAGATAGTGTGGAGGAGGGAGAGGGGTAGCCTTGGGGTGTGGGCTAAGAGAAAACTCTTTCGAAGTTGGATGCAAATAGGATTTATAAAGATCCTATTGCACCATGTAGTGCGACATCATCCCGACCAATCATGTTGCTTCATGCAATCAGATCTAAATCTGATTGATGGGATGACATCATCTGATCCAATCAGATGAGAGCCCCACTAATTCATCCTTAGATGGCACCTAAGATAGGTCAAAGTATATAGCTAGGGTTCACCTAAGTAGAATCCAAGAAGCAACCTAATGTCCCATCCATATGGGACTCCAATTATCCCTATCCATGGGCGTACGCCTTCCTAGACATGTGCCCCCTCCTTTCCAAAATCTAGCAAGGGGACAAGCTCCTATCTACTCTGCAATAGGTATATGACATATGGGCAGATGTCCAAGGGTCAAAGGTCAATGTTTGACCAAAGTCAAAATACAAAAATTAGCAAGTGACAGAAAATGATAGGTGTTATCTCAAATTTATCCCATAAATTAAGACAACCTTTTTCTAACTGAGACAAGCTCTAGTTAGACCATGTAAAGGTATCTGAGTGAGCACAAACTCATTTGGCTCAGTCAAGATAACTTTTAATGATAGTAGAAGGAGAATGTTAGGCTCAATCGTGTGCTAGCATGATTTCCTTGAACCTAATTGAATCTAACTCAAATCAATTGAACTGGATTAGTCCAATTGATGATATCTAGATCCAAACCCTTATTTGTGTGATCTGATTAGATTCAGTTCTATATGGTAATGGGATATATCACGATCTCTATCATCGATATCATCGAAACTTCTTTCGATGGATCAGAATTCTTTTGATTCAGACAACTAGAATGATCGATCATCTAAATCATTCTATTTGCTCCTAAAATCCATCAGTGACACCTAGCAGTATATGGTGGCAATCCATAAAGCTAAAAATAAATCTCTTGGTGCAGCTACCTATGTGATTAAGTTCTTCTATCTTGAGTCTCGATCAGATTAGAGTTAAGGTGAACTCGTCAAACCCTAATTCTATCATATGATTTAATCATTCAATTCAAGTCCGATGTGAAAATCTTAATAGAAACTCTTTCTATTATTTCACTCTGCCATGGCCATGGGCTTATGGACTTGATTCTTATGATCATCATACGGCTGCTCCTCATCCACCGAGGTAGATAGATTCCCTCTTGGTGCAATCCAATTCCGACAATGAAAATGCTATAGCCAACATACACCTTAGGGTTCCGATTGGTTAGGAGACCGAGTCATGGTGTAGTTAAACTATAACATCCTCAAGATAAACAGTTGATGCATCTTAGGTCAAAGAACCAGACATACCACTACAGCTTGAAATCAGTCATCGACGAGAAGGTAGACTTCCTTATGACCACTTGAGGTGGTCACGTTCAGTGCGCTCGTTCTCTAACGAGTACTTGTACTCTCACTCTGGTATCTCTACATCGTAGACTCAAGACTCATCTACTACGAAGAAGTGATTAGACACCAACCTTTTGGATCAATCTCCATCCTCATGATGATCCTACGATCAGGAGAATTTTATGAGTTAATAATGAAAATTCTTATCTTAAATTTTCAACTCTTGAAAATAAGAATTATCATTACCATTAACTCATGGGATGTATCACAGGCACTAAATACACATTCATGATAGAACTAATCCATTTTATTATTTATAGTCAAAATTATAATTATGCCCCTAGAAGTGTATTACAAGTGTCAGCCAATTTTGGCTTCTAGGGCACACATATCTAACCAACTTCCACCTGACCTAAAGCCAATTGGCTATGAATCAAAGTCCCATCTTCTCAAGGTGTGCTTTGATCTTCTGTTGGCCTAACGACTTTGTAAGCTGATCTACCGTATTGTCTGCGAAGTCGACTCTCTTGACCTCGACGTAATCCTTCTCGAGATAATCGTGGATGAGGTGGTATCGCCACTCGATGTGCTTGGATTTTTGGTGAGATCTTGGTTTCTTAGCAAGGGCTATGGTGCCATTGTTGTCGCAGTGCAGAGGAATGGCATCTGATGGTATCACTCCAATCTTTGAGGCAAAGTTCTTGTACCCAAATGCCTCCTTTGCCGCTTCTGATGGAGCGATGTATTCTGCTTCCATGGTGGAATCTGCTATCACTGTCTGCTTGAAACTTTTTCAACTGACAGTTTCACTATGGCACACAAACAGACTTCCAGATGTCGACTTTTGATCATCTATATCGAACATAAAATCTGAGTCTGTATACCATTGGACTTGGAGTTCTCTATTTCTAAAGACCAACAACATATCCTTAGTTCTTCTCAAGTACTTAAGGATACATTTCACAAAAGTCCACTGTTCTTCACCTGGATTCAACTGATATCTGCTTGTGACACTCACAGCATGGGCTATATTAGGTTGTGTACATAACATGGCATACATGAGGCTCCTTATTGCTGAAGCATAAGGGATCATGCTCATGCATTCTATTTCCTCAGGTGTGCTAGGGCACATCCTCTTGGAAAAGTGAATGCCATGTCTGAAGGGTACCAAACCCCTATTAGTATTTTCAATGCTAAACCTCTTTAGCACTTCCTCTACGTACATCTTCTGTGAAAGTCCTAGTATCCTATTCGGTCTATCTCTATAGACCTTAATTTTGAGAATAAAGGATGCTTCTCCTAGGTTTTTCATGAAGAATTATTTAGATAACCACATTTTAACTGTGGTCAACATGAAAATATCATTTCCAATAAGGAGGATGTCATCCACGTACAATATGAGGAAGACAACAGCACTCCCACTGATCTTTTTGAAGATACATGGCTCCTCCTCATTCTTGATGAAATCAAACAATTTGATTACATCATTAAAATGAGTATTCCAGCTCCGAGATGCTTGCTTAGGTCCATATATGGACCTTTGCAGCTTGCATACCTTATGATCATCATCACTGGATGTGAAACCAAGCGGCTATTCCATATAGATATCTTCCTCAAGATATCCACTTAAGAATATTGTTTTCACATCCATTTGTCATATTTCATAATTAAAATAGGCTACAACAGCAAGCAATGTATGAATGGATTTTAGCATAGCTATAGGCAAAAAGGTATCCTGATAGTCAATGCCTTTACGTTGACTATAACCTTTTGCCACCAATCTTGCTTTGAATGTCTCCACATTCCCATCTACACCAATCTTTCTCTTGTAGATCCATTTACACCCAATAGGTACTATACCTTCTGGTCGATCTATCAAGGTCCAGACTTGGTTTGAGTGCATCGAGTCAATTTCTGACTTCATTGCCTCTAACCATTTCTTAGAGTCGATATCCGATATCACCTCATTATAGGTTTTGGGATCATCACCACGAACCCCACTACCTACGAGGAATATTTTCTCTATTTTCTCTAAAATAGTACCTAAGTACCTTTTAGGGGGATGAGAAACTCTTTTCGATCAGGGGTATTTTCTCTGAATGTAAACCTCTTGGTGCAGCTATCTGTGTGATTAAGTTCTTCTATCTTGAGCCCCGATCAAATTAGGGTTAAGGTAAACTCATCAAACTCTAGTTTCTATCATATGATGTAATCATTCGATTCAAGTTCGATGTGAAAACCTAAATAGAAACTCTTTCTATTATTTTACTCTGCCATGGCCATGGGCTTCTGGACTTGATTCTCATGATCATCATAGGGCTGCTCCTCTACCACCGAGGTAGATAGATTCCATCTTGATGCAATCCAATTCCTACAATTAACATGCTATAGCCAACATACACCTCTAGGTTCCGAATGGCTAGGATACTGAGTTATGGTGTGGTCAAACTATAATACCCTCAAGGTGAACTATCGATGCACCTCAGGTCAAAGAACCAGATACACCACTACAGCATCGAGTCAGTCATTGACGAGAAGGTAGACTTCCTAATGACTACTCGAGGTGGTCACGCTCAGTGCCCTCATTCTCTAATGAGTAATTGTACTCTCGCTTCGATGTCTCCATACCGTAGACTCAAGACTCATCTATTAAAGAAAAATGATTATACACCAACCTTTCGAATCAATCACCATCCTCGTGATGATCCTATGGTCGGGAGCATTTTATGAGTTAATAATGATTATTCATGTCTTAAATTTTCAACTCTTGAAAATATGAATTATCATTATCATTAACTCAAAGGATGTATCACAGACACTAAATACACATTTATGATAGAAAATAATCCATTTTATTGATTATAGTCAAAACTATAATTTTGCCCCTAGAAGTGTATTATAAGTGTCAACCAATTTTGGCTTCTAGGGCACATATATCTAACAATCTTCCACTTGTCCTAAAGCCAATTGGCTACAAGTCTAAGTCCCATCTTCTCAAGGTGGGCTTCGATTTTTTGTTGTCCCCATGGCTTTGTAAGTGGGTCTACTGCATTGTCTGCAGAATTGACTCTCTTGACCTCGACGTTACCCTTCTCGAGGTAATCGTGGATGAGGTGGTATCGCCGCTCAATGTGCTTGGATTTCTGGTGAGACCTTGGCTCCTTAGTAAGGGCTATGGTGTCATTGTTGTCACAGTATAGAGGAATGGCATCCGATGGCATTACTCCAATTTCTACAGCAAACTTCTTGTACCAGAATGCTTCCTTCGTAGCCTCTGATGCTGCGATATATTCTGCTTACATGGTGGAATCTGCTATCACGGTTTGCTTGAAACTCTTCTAGCTAACAGCACCACCATTGCACATAAATAGATTCCCAGATGCCGACCTTCGATCATGTACATCGGACATGAAATCCATGTTTGTGTATTCCTAGACTTGGAGTTCTCCGTTACCAAAGATCAACATCATATCCCTAGTTCTTCTTAAGTACTTAAGGATACATTTCACAAAAGTTCAGTGTTCTTCATCTGGATTTGACTGATATCTACTTGTGACACTCACAGCATGGGCTATATCAGGTCGTGTACATAGCATGGCATACATGAGGCTCCCTATTGTAGAAGCATAAGGGATCTTGCTCATGTGTTCTATTTCCTCAAGTGTGCTAGGGCACATCTTCTTGAAAAGATAAATACCATGTCTGAAGGGTATTAATCCCCTTTTTTAGAGTTTTCCATACTAAACCTCTTTAGTACTTCTTCTATGTACATCTTCTATGAAAGTTCTAGCATCCTATTCGGTCTATCCCTATAGACCTTAATTCTTAGAATAAAGGATGCTTCACCTTAGTCTTTCATGAAGAATTTCTTGGACAACCATATTTTGACTATCGTCAACATGGGAGTATCATTCCCAATAAGGAGGATGTCATCCACGTATAATACGAGAAAGACAACAATACTCCCATTGACTTTTTTGAAGACACACGGTTTCTCTTCATTTTTTATGAAACCAAATGTCTTGATCACATCATTGAAATGAGTGTTCCAGCTAAGAGAAGCTTGCTTAAGCTCATATATGGACCTTTGCAGCTTGCAAACCTTATGATCAGTATCACTGGATGTGAAACCTAGTGGCTGTTCCATATAGATATCTTCCTCAAGATATCTATTTAAGAACATCGTTTTCACATCCATTTGCCATATTTCATAATCAAAATAGGCTGCAATGGCAAGCAATGTGCGGATGGATTTTAGCATACCCACTGGAAAAAAGGTATCCTGATAGTCAATGCCTTCGCATTGACTATAACCTTTTGCCACTAGTCTAGCCTTGAATGACTCCACATTCCCATCTGCATCAATCTTTCTTTTGAAGATCCATTTACACCTAATAGGTACTATACCTTCTGGTGGATCTACCAAGATCCAGACTTGGTTTAAGTGCATCGAGTCAATTTCTGACTGCATTGCCTCTAGCCATTTCTCGGAGTAAATATCTGATATCGCCTCATTGTAGATTTTGGGATCATCACCATGAGCACCATTACCTACGAGAAACATTTCCTCCACTTTCTCTAAAATAATACCTAAGTTTCTTTCAGGGGGATGAAAAACTCTTTTCGATCTACGAGGTGGAGGAGGTAGTGTTCTTATTGGCTCAACCTGATTTGGTTTCAATTGGTCCTTAGCTCGTTGTACTTGTGAGACTTTCTCATCAAGCTTAATCTGCTTTCCAATGTTGCTATCTTGAATAAACTATTTTTCAAGAAAGATGGCATGTCGACTCACAATCATATTGTGGTCTTCTGGAATTGTAGAAATAGTATCCTAATGACTCTTTAGGATATCCTATGAATTGAGCTCTGAAGGACCTAAACTCTAACTTGTCCGCTTGTTGTCTTTTGACATGAGCCGGACAACCCCAAATTCTGAGATGACTCAGACTTAGTTTCTTACCGTGCCATATCTCATACGGTGTGGTAGGAACGATTTTAGAGGAAACTCTATTCAGTAGATAAATTGAAGTTAACAATGAGTATCCCCAAAAAAAATCAGGGAGGTCTGTGAAGCTCATCATGGATCGGACCATATCCAATAGAGTTCGATTTCTCCATTCTGAAACCCCATTAAGTTAAGGTGTTCCTGACAGAGTCCATTGATAGACTATGCCATTTTTCTTGAGATAGTCTAGGAATTTTTGGCTAAGGTATTCACCTCCTTGATCTGATCGAAGAATCTTAATGGGCTTTCTAGTTTATTTTTCTACTTCATGTTTGAATTCTTTGAACTTTTCAAAAGCTTCAGACTTGTGTCTCATAAGATACACATATCCATACCTAAATCGATCATCGATAAAGGTAATGAAGTAGAGAAAATTGCCTCTAGCCGGTACATCAAATGGGCCGCACACATCAGTATGTACTAGGGCAAGGAGATCTGTGGCCCTTTCCCCATGACCTACAAAAGGGAGTTTAGTCATTTTGCCTTGAAGATGAGATTCATAAGTTGGATATGGCTCGAAAGTCAATGGACTCAATAGCCCATTTTTCTCTAATTTGTTGATCCTATCTTCTGCTATATGATCTAATCTTATGTGCCATAGATACCTATCATTTGGACTATCCCTAGGTCATTTGGCATTCACGTTTTGCTCGATAGTTAGAGCAGACATATCAATATGTAGCTGATAAAGATCGTTAATAAGAAAATCATTTGCAATTTTATTTCTTTCATAAAGAATGTTACAATATCCTTAAAGAAGGTAATCACATAGCCTTTTAGTGCTAAGCATGAAACCGAAATCAAATTTCTGCAAGCTGCAGGCACATAATAACAGTCTTTCAAAACTACGTCTAGATCATATGGTAATCAAAGAGGGTATATTCCGACCGTCACTATAGCAACTCTTGCTCCATTTTTGATGCGTAGGATTAAGTCTCCATCCCTCAGCCTCCTACTATCCTCAAGACCCTGTGTTAGATATATGTGCCCTAGAAGCCAGAATTGGCTGACACTTGTAATACACTTCTAGGGGCAAAATTGTAATTTTGACTATAATTAATGAAATGGGTTATTTTCTATCACACATATGTATTTAGTGTCTGTGATACATCCTTTGAGTTAATGGTAATGATAATTCATATTTTCAAGAGTTGAAAATTTAAGACATGAATAATCATTATTAACTCATAAACAGCTCCCGACCATAGGATCATCACGAGGATGGTGATTGATCCGGAAGGTTGGTGTACGATCGCTTCTCTTTAGTAGATGAGTCTTGAGTCTACGGTGTGGAGACACCGGAGCGAGAGTATAGGTACTCGTTAGAGAACGAGGGCACTGAGCGTGACCACCTCGAGTAGTCATTAGGAAGTCTACCTTCTCGTCAATGACTGACTCGATGCTGTAGTAGTGTGTCTGGTTCTTTGACCTGAGATGCATCGGCAGTTCACCTTGAGGGTGTTATAGTTTGACTACACCATTACTCGGTCTCCTAGCCATATGGAACCCTGAGGTGTATGTTGGCTATAGCATGTTCATTGTAGGAACTGGATTGCATCAAGAAGGGATCTATCTACCTCGGTGGTAGAGGAGTAGCCCTATGATGATCATGAGAATCAAGTCCTGAAGCCCATGGCCATGGTAGAGTAAAATAATAGAAAGAGTTTCTATTTAGATTTTCACATTGGACTCAAATCGAATGATTACATCATATGACAGAGACTAGGGTTTGACGAGTTCATCTTAACCCTAATCTGATCGGGGCTCAAGATAGAAGAACTGAATCACACAGGTAGCTGCACCAAGAGGTTCACATTCAGCTCTGATGGATTGCCACCATATACTGCTAGGTGTCACTGGTGGATTTTGGGAGCAATTAGAATGATTTAGATGATCGATCATTCTAGCTGTTCGAATCAGAAGAGTTCTGATCCATCGAAAGGAGTTTCGATGATGTCTATGATAGAGATCATGACATATCCCATTACCATACAGAACTGAACCTAACTGGGTCACACAAATAAGGGTTTGAATCTGGTGATCATCAATTGAACTGATCTAGTTCAATTGATCTGAATGAGATTCAATTAGGTTCAAGGAAATCGTGCTAGCACTCGATTGAACCTAACGTTCTTCTTTTACTATCACAAATAAGTTGTCCTGACTGAGCCAAAGGAGTTTGTGCTCAGTTAGAGGCCTTCATATGGTCTGACTGGAGGTTGTCCAAGTCAGAATAGGTTGTCTTATTTGTAAGAAATTACCTACCATTTTTGGTCACCTGCCATTTCTTGTTCTTTGACTTTGGTCAAAAGTCTACCTTTGACTGGTCAAACGTTGACCATTCACCCTTTGACTTTTGACCACATGTCATGCACTTATTGGAGAGCTGGTGGGGGCCTGTCCCCCTGCCAGAACTTGGCAAGGAGAAGGGCGCACGCCAAGGGTGGCGTGAGCCCAAGTAGGAGGCGCCTAGGAGTCCTTGTTGGACAAGGACTCCACCTCCCTTTTGGATTCCAATCAGAGTTCTACTAAGAATCCAGTTTGGCTGGTCTTAGGCACCCTCTAAGGAGGA
>QRFJ01001868.1:71031-105565 GCA_006176705.1 Cocos nucifera | reverse complement strand
AAAAGAGAGAGATGTAAAGACATTCAAGCTAGATTAGTGGCAAAAAGATTATGTCAACGCGAAGGCATTGACTATCAGGATACTTTTTTGTCAGTAGCTATGCTAAAATCCATCCGCACATTGCTTGCTGTTGCAGCTTATTTCGATTATGAAGTATGGCAAATGGATGTGAAAATGGCATTCTTAAATGGATATCTTGAGGAAGATATCTATATGGAATAGCTGCTAGGTTTTACATCCAGTGATGACGATCACAAGGTATGCAAGCTGCAAAGGTCCACATATGGACTTAAGCAAGCATCTCGGTGTTAGAATACTCATTTTAATGATGTGATCAAAATGTTTGGTTTCATCAAAAATGAGGAGGATCCATGTGTCTTCAAAAGGGTCAGTGGGAGCGCTATTATCTTCCTCATATTGTACGTGGATGACATCCTCCTTATTGGGAATGATATTCCCATGTTGACCATAGTTAAAATGTGGTTATCTAAAGAATTCTCCATGAAAGATCTAGGAGAAGCATCCTTTATTCTGAGAATTAAGGTCCATAAAGATAGACCGAATAGGATGCTAGGACTTTCACAGAAGATGTATATAGAGGAAGTATTAAAGAGGTTTAGTATGAAAAACTCTAAGAGGGGTTTAGTACCCTTCAGGCATGACATTCATCTTTTCAAGAAGATGTGCCCTAGCACACTTGAGGAAATAGAATGCATGAGCAAGATCCCTTATGCTTCAATAATAGGGAGCCTCATGTATGCCATGTTATGTACACGACCTAATATAGCCCATGCCGTGAGTGTCACGAGCAGATATCAGTCAAATCAAGGTAAAGAACACTAGACTTCTATGAAATGTATCCTTAAGTACTTAAGAAGAACTAAGGATATGACATTGATTTTTGGTAATGGAGAACTCCAAGTCCAGGGGTATACAGACTCAGATTTTATGTTCGATGTAGATGATCGAAAGTCGACATCTGTGAGTTTTTTTTTGTGCAATGATGGAGCTATCAGTTGGAAAAGTTTTAAGCAGACAGTGATAGCAGATTCCACCATGGAAGCAAAATATATCGCTGTCTCAGAAGCTACAAAGGAGGCATTCTGGTACAAGAAGTTTGCCATAGAGATCAGAGTGATGCCATCAGATGCCATTCCTCTATACTGCGACAACAATGGCACCATAGCCCTTGCTAAGGAGCCAAGGTCTCATCAAAAATTCAAGCACATCGAGCTACGATACCACCTCATTCGTGATTATCTTGAGAAGGATAACGTCGAGATCAAGAGAGTCGACTCTGCAGATAATGCAGTGGACCCACTTACAAAGCCATTAGGCTAGCAAAAGATCGAAGCCCATCTTGAGAAGATGGGACTTAGATTTGTAGTCAATTGGCTTTAGGTCAAGTGGGAGTTTGTTAGATATGTGTGTCCTAGAAGCCAAAATTGGCTGACAGTTGTAATACACTTCTAGGGGCAAAATTAAAATTTTAACTATAAATAACAAAATAGATTATTTTCTATCATATATGTATATTTAGTGTTTGTGATATATTCCTTGAGTTAATGGTAATGATAATTCTTATTATCAAGAGTTGAAAATTTAAGACAAGAATCTTCATTGTTAACTCATAAAATGCTCCTGACCGTAGGATCATCATGAGGATCGTGATTGACCTGAAAGGTTAGTGTATAATCGCTTCTTTATAGTAGATGAGTCTTGAGTCTATGATGTAGAGACACCGAAGTGGAGAGTACAGGTACTCTTAGAGAATGAGGGCACTGAGCGTGACCACCTCGAGTAGTCATAAGGAAGTCTACCTTCTCGTCGATGACTGACTCGAAGCTATAGTGGTGTGTCTGATTCTTTGATCTGAGGTGCATCGGTAGTTCACCTTGAGGGTGTTATAGTTTGACTACACCATGACTTGGTCTCCTAGCCATTTGGAATCCTGAGGTGTATGTTGGCTATAGCATGTTCATTGTAGGAATTGGATTGCACCAAGATGGAATCTATCTACCTCGGTGGATGAGGAGCAGCCCTATGATGATCATGAGAATCAAGTCCATAAGCCCATGGCCATGGTAGAGAGTGAAATAATAGAAAGAGTTTCTATTAAGGTTTTCACATCGGACTTGAATCGAATGATTAAATCATATGATAGAAATTAGGGTTTGACGAGTTCACCTTAACCCTAATCTGATCGGAAGCTCAAGATAGAAGAACTTAATCACACAAGTAGCTGCACCAAGAGGTTCATTTTCAGTTTTGATGGGTTGCCACCATATACTGCTAGGTGTCACTGGTGGATTTTGGGAGCAATTAGAATGATTTAGATGATCGATCATTCTAGTTGTCTGAATCAGAAGAGTTCTGATCCATCGAAAGGAGTTTCGATGATGTCGATGATGGAGATCACTGACATATCCCATTACCATACAGAACTAAACCTAACTGGATCACACAAATAAGGATTTGGATTTGGATATCATCAATTGGACTAACCCAGTTCAATTGATTTGAATTAGATTCAAGTAGGTTCAAGGAAATCATGCTAGCACACGATTGAGCCTAACATTCTCCTTTTTCTATCATTAAAAGTTATTTCGACTGAGCCAAATGAGTTTGTGCTCACTTAGGTACCTTTACCTGATCTGACTGAAGCTTGTCTAGGTTAAAAAAGGGTTGTCTTAATTTATGAGATAAATTTGAGACAATACCTACCATTTTTCGTCACCTGCTAATTCTTGTCCTTTGACTTTGGTCAAACGTTGACCTTTGACCCTTGGACATCTGCCCATGTGTCATGCACTTATTGGAGAGTATATAGGGGCTTGTCCCCTCCCTAGAAATAGAAAAGAAGGGGGTGCATGCCTAGGATGGCATGTGCCCATTGATAGGGATGCTTAGAGTCCCATACGGATGGGACTCCAGGTTGTTTCTTGGATTCAAACTAGATGACCCTCACCTATAGACTTTGACCAGTCTTAGGCACCACCTTAGGATGAATCTATGGGTCTCTCATCTAATTGGATCAGGTGATGTCATCCAAATCAATTAGATTTAGATCTGATTAAATGAAGCAACGTGATTGGCCGGGGTGATGTGGCACTGCATGGTGCAGTAGGGTCTATATAAAGACCTGTCTGCGTCCACTTTTCATAAACTTCTCTCCTAGCCAAGCCCCAAGGCTGCCCCTCTACCTCTTCCATGCCACCTTTCTGATCCTCTCTCTCTTCTCCATGCCCAAGGAAGTTGGGCCTTTAGATTAGTGCGATTCAGGCAAGAAAAGACTGACGAGAAATGAAGAAGGCAGCACTACTGCAGAGATGACTGCTGATCTTCAGAAAGAGTTTTGAAGATTTTCCAAATCAAATTTAGATCTAATTTTTGGAGATAAGATAAAGAAGAAGAAGATCTCTAAATTCAGTCCGAGTGGATACCAGTAGAGGCCAGGCACTTGCATGGCTAGATCCAGAACCATAGGGCTTCAACACAATCATCAATGGATAATTAGATTATCCAGAATCAAGGTAAAATTAATTTAGATTTGATTTAACTTAATTTTTTTAATTACCAAATTATAAAATTAGATCTAAAAATTGTCAGATCTGATTTGGATCTAAGAGAAAGTTTTTGAAATATGTCTTTCGATCCAATCAGATCTGAAAGAATCTGACCTCGGGAAATCAAGATTTTCCCTTCATAAGTGGGCTTTATTTGATATGATCAATGTATGCATAGTATTAATTTTAGATTAATATTTATTTTTGTTGCTATTTTATTTAAAAAAGTTTCATAAATGCATGCTTAAATCCTACGCAATTTTCTTCAGAGACACCAGCCACCATAGAGGTGAAGGATTGAAAGCGGATCTAGATGTAGGCGGTGAGCACGATCTGCTTGTACCTAATAGATGATTTGGTGATCCATGTACTTGATGAGATTTTTTCGATGGTGCTGTGGTCAAAGCTCGAGGAGTTGTACATAGTGAAGTCACTTACCAACACGGTATTCCTTTGGAGGTAGTTCTACCTGCTATGGATGGATGAAGGCCAGACCATGCAGAAGTATCAATCCAACTTTCAAAAGATCCTCACCGACCTTCTGAACATTAGTAAAAAAATTGAGGAGAAGATCAGGATGTTGGTCTTGCTAACATCGCTCCCTCCTTCATATAAGTCCTTTATGACTGCTCTTCTAGGAAAAAAGAGCACCATCAAGATGGACGAGGTCACTGTGAGCTCAGAAGTGGTACTTTCAAGTCTTAAAAATATGAGAAGATAGATCATGAAAAGATGGGAGCGAGTTAGAAGAGAAATTAGCTCTCCTAGCAAAGTTCAGAAATTAGGCTGGCTCATCTCGAGACTGAGCTAGCTAAGTTAAAAATTAGGCCGGCTCAGTCCTGGATAGGGTCGGCTAGGTCTCAAAGAAAAATTTAGATAAAAAGCAGCATTTTTGGAAACTGAGCCGACCCAGTCATAGGTTAGCCAACTCAATTTGAAACTAGGTTGGCTCAATTTTTATGGATTATTATTTTATGTATATGGGTTATTTAAATTTGGAGAGTTTTTTTATGAGCTTGGGCTTGATCCTTTATAAAGTATATATACTAGAAATAGGTCAAGATTGTATGAGTGCTGAAATATACTGAATAAAAACTCTTTTCTCTTCAAAATCTCTTCTTCTCAATTCCTCAAATTGTTTAATCATGCTTTCATATTAAATCTTTGAGAAGTATTTTCTTGTTGCTTGGCTAATCACCGACGGTCACATCGATCCATGTGGGAAGATCGTGCATTTCTGTCATTTGGTATCAGAGCGATTTTGCATGAAAAGAAGGAAGACACCTAGGATTTACTAGATCCAGGATCTGTTGCACCATATTCTATCCTAAAACTTCTAGTTTGCTTCATGGTTATCTCTAGATTGAGGTGGAGATTGTTTACACGAAGGAACAGTGATACAGAAGTTGGATAGAGGATCTAGGGCTAGTTAGATCTTCTTTGAAGGATAGTTTTGCTGGTGTGTGAGATCGTGAAGGGTGTTAGAGATTTATTTTTGACTTGTTTGAAGTCATGGAATCAAGTGGATTCAAGGTGCATTTTGAGAAGTTCGATGGTAAGAAGAACTTTACTCTATGGTAGCAAAGAGTAAAGGACTTATTGGTTCAGCAGAGGATCTACAAGGTCTTGACAAAAGAAAGGATAGAAAAGATCAGTGCTAAGGATTGAAAAGAGTTGGAAAAAATTACTTTTAGTACAATCTGGATGTGCTTGGTCGATTAGATTTTGCTCGAGGTTTTCACAGAAACTATGGCAAAGAGGTTCTGGGAGATACCGGAGAACACATACGTCAGGAAGAACATGACGAACAAGCTATGGTTGAAGAAATAGCTGTATAGTCTGAGGATGCCCGAAGATGAAGATCTTGTTGCACATATCCAAAGGTTTAATCAAGTGTGTTCTGAGGTGATGAGTTTGGATGTGAAGATCGATGAGGAGGACTGGGCATTGCTGGTATTATATTCTCTCCCAGGTTCGTATGATGGTCTCATAATAACTTTAGTTTATGGAAAAGAGATCCTAAACTATGAAGAGATTGTTGGTGTGCTCAGATCAAATGAGCATAGAAAAAAGATCTGCATGGGAGACTCTAAGTCTGAGATCTTAGCTGTGAACAAAAGACAGAGAAGATCAAAGGAGAAGATAAGAGAAAAATTCAAGGGTAGGTCAAAGTCTCACGATCAGAGAAAAATGACATTAAAATGTTATAAATATCATCAGCCTGGACACTTGAGAAGAGATTGTCCCCTTTTGAGATCAGAAAAAGAAAAGGCCAGCAAAAAAGATGATACAACTTCTGTAAGTAGTGAAAAAGATCTACTAGTTATATCAAATTGATTTATAGAGTATGATACTATGTGGATATTGAATTCAGCATGCTTGCACCACTATACTTCTTATCGGGGGTAATTTGCTATCTAATAGAAGGCCGATGGTGGAAGTGTCAGCCTTAAAGATGATTGCTTGTGCGAAGTAGTTGGAATTGGCTCTATCAGGATGAGGATGTATGATGGGATCATTCGTATATTATCAAATGTCAGGCATATATCAGAGTTGAAATAGAATTTGATTTCTTTAGGCTACTTGGAGGAGCAGAGTTATACTTTTAGTAGCCAGGCTGAGAGTGGATGTCTTAAAATTTTCAATGAATCTTTGGTGGTGATGAGAGATAGAAGACTGAGCAACAATCTTTATAGAATAGAAGGCTCAGTGGTAAATGATAGTGTAGAGGTGCTAGCAGTGCCATAGGAGGAGCAGATTTTAAATCAGTTATGGCACTATCAGATGGATCATATGAGTGATTGTGGGCTCACTAAACTAAGCAGAAGAGGTATGATCCCAACCCTGAAGAAGGATGTTATAGATCTTTGTGAGCCATGCATCTTTGGCAAACATCATAGGATGAAGTTTACCAAAAGTACCAAGCGCAGTGAGGAAATGCTAGATTTAGTGCACTCAGATGTGTGGAGACTAGCTCCTATATCAGCTAGAGTTGGGGCAAAATACTTTATCACTTTTATTGATGATTTCTCAAGGAAGGTGTGGATTTATTTAATCAGAGAAAAATCAAAGGTGTTTGCCCAGTTCAGAGCCTAGAGAGCTGAAGTAAAGGAGTCAAAAAGATAGGTGAAGTGTCTGAGGTCAGATAATGGAGGGAAGTATGCTAGCCTGAAGTTCAGAAGGTACTGTGAGGAAAATAGCATCAAATGCCATTACACATTGAAGATGACTCCCTAGCAGAATGGTGCCATGGAAAAGATGAATCGGACACTGATCGAGAAGGCACGGAGTTTGAGACTGCAGACATCACTTTTAAAGTTCTTTTAGGGTGATGCTCTAATTTTTTTTTTTTTTGTGAACAAGTCCCCTCATTATAAGCTAAATGGAGGCATTCTAGAGGAGGTCTGAGGTGGAAAGAAGGTGGAACTTGGCCACCTGAAAGTCTTCGGTTGCATAGCCTATGCACATGTCGAGGCAATCGAGGGAAGCAAATTGGATCCAAAATCTCAAAAGATGACATTCATAGGGTATCCATAAGGAGTCAAGGGGTACCTACTGTGGGACTCTCAGGCACAAAAGTTAGTGATTAGCAGGGATGTTATCTTTGATGAGAAGAGCATCTTGAGGAGGTCTAGGATAGATGGAACTAGATAAATAGAGGTGAACAGCGGTGGCCAGTTAGAGATTGATGGCAAGCAGGTTACATCCACTTACAGGAGTGTTTCTGTTGAGCTGGAGCTGGGCAGAAAAGTATTATCTCAAATTAAAAATTAGTATGGAGGGTCGACAGTTCAGACAGATGTGCTGGAGCAACCATAGACATCAAGTAGAGATGTACCAGTGGTAGTGGCTTTGCACAAGCCCCAACATACTATTAGGAGGTCGATCAGATATAGCATTGATGAGGTTATCTTCTATGCACTCATCACTGCTAATGAAAATTCAGAGAATTATGCGGAGGCCATGGAGAGTGAGGATCATGATTCATGGATACAGGCCATGATAGAGGAGATGGAATCACTCAAGAAGAATCAGACATGACAGTTGATGGATCTTCTAGAGGGTGCTCGACCTATTGACTCAAAGTTGGTGTTCACAAAGAAAAAAGCACCTTCAGAACAAGGTGGAGTCAGATTCAAAGCAAGGCTGGTAGTAAAGGAATACTCATAAAGGAAAGGGATTGACTACACAAAAATTTTTTCTCCTATGGTATGTCATACATCTATTCGAGTTTTCCTATCACTGGTGGCACAGAATAACATGAAATTGAAATAGATGGACGTAAAGACGGCCTTCCTTCAGGAGACTTTGGAGAAAAGAATCTACATGAAGTAGCTAGATGGTCATGGAGATGGGACTGGAAGAAAAGGTGTGTTTACTCAGGAAGTCTTTGTATGACTTGAAACAATCCCCTCATCAGTATTATCGAAGGTTTGATAGCTTTGTCTTGAGCCTGAGTTTCAGCAGATATGAACATGATTATTGTGTCTACATCAAGGATATAGATGAGGAGGATGTCCTGTACCTATTATTATATGTAGATGATATACTCATAGCTAGTAGAAGCATAGATGCTGTGAAAAGATTGAAAAGAGCATTATCATTTAAGTTTGAGATGAATGATTTGGGTCCAGTTGAGAAAATCCTTGGAATGGAGATTTGCAGAGATAGGTGCAAAGGAGTGCTCCATTTGTCATAAGAAAAGTATGTCCAGAAGGTTTTGGAGAGGTTTCGGATGGAAAAGGCCAAACCTACAGAGATGCCATTGTCGAGCCATATGTCTCTCTGCAAGTTACAGAGCCTCCAGTCAAAAGAGGAGAGAGTACATAGAACGAATCCCTTATGCAAATGCTGTAGACAGTGTGATGTATACTATGGTGTGTTGTAAACCATATATAGTATATGCAGTGAGCACGGTTAGTAGATACATGGCTAACCCTGGAAAGAAATACTAGAAAGCATTGAAATGGATATTGAGATATCTGCATGGAATAAGGGATTATGGTTTGGTATTTGGTGGGCAGTCGGAAGGATTTGGAGGACAATCTATGATGATGTGTGAAGGTTTAGGTCCTCTAAAAGGATTTGTAGATGCAAATTATGTTGATGATCTTGATATAAGGAGGTCTATTATTGGATAGCTCTTCTACATATATGGTGGATTGGTATCTTGGAGATTGTTGGTACAGAATCTAGTTGACACCGAATCGAGCTGGAGTTGAAGAAGAAGAGGCCTCCGTCGATGACCTGTAAAATAAAGTTTCATCTGGAATCAATGGTGGTGGCTCTGGCAGGATCCTCCGACGATCGAGTCAGCTCTTCTGGTCAATAGAAATGGAATGCTCAGGAAAGAATTCAGCAGAGTTTTGGGAAGGAGAAGAGAGCCTAGAGAAAACATATCTGAATGGTCTCTTTCATAGATGGAGCCTATAATAAACTTGAAAGTGACATCCATAACCATCGGATAGTGGGCCGCTCGGAGCCACTTAGACTTTATTACGGAGAGTAGTATCCATTGTCGTGATGTGCCCATTCATTATGATTTAATAGTCAAAGTTCGAAGGAAGCAGGCATTGGTTGGTGAAAAGCTAAAAAAAATATGACTAGACGGGGTCATCTGGGAGGAATGCTAGTTGAAATCTAGAAGTAATCCACTAAAGAAATTTAGAGGGAGTTCGATTGAAGGAGAAGTCTGACTGAAGGAGAAGTCTGGAAGTAGTTTGGCTGAAGGAGAAGTCTAGAAGGAGTCTGACTGATGAAGGAGTCCGATTGAAGGAGAAGTTTGGGAGGAGTTCGGCTAAAGGAGAAGTTCGAAAGGAGTTTGGCTAAAGGAGAAGTTCGAAAGGAGTCCGACTGATGGAGAAGTCTGACTGAAGGAGAAGTCTGGGAGGAGTTTGACTGAAGGAGAAGTTTGGAAGGAGTTCGACTGAAGGAGAAGTCTGGAAGGAGTCCTGCTGATGGAGAAGTCTGGCTGAAGGAGAAGTTTGGAAGGAGTTCGATTGAAGGAAAAATTTGGATGGAGTCCGACTGATGGAGGAGTTTGGCTGAAGGAAAAGTCTTGGAGGAGTTTGACTGAAGGAGAAGTCTAAAAGAAGTCCGACTGATGGAAAAGTTTGGCTGAAGAAAAAGTTTGGTAGGAGTTCGGCTGAAGGAGAAGTGGTGATTGAAGCTCTTCTGCGATTACAAATTATACTTGACTGAGCATTAGACCAAACCTCGATGGGAGCGGGGTTTACCTTCAACAATAGTTTCCCTACTTTCGAGTTTGGAATTCGAAGGAAGTAAAAAGATGACTATCAAAGTTCTTTCTTTGATTCTATGATTATTGAAAAAAAAATAATGCATTTTGTCATCTTCCATATTGGCGCTAGAGTCTCTTTAACTCGATCCGACTCGAAGAGATGGATTTTTGAAATTTCCATCAAAGCGTTGCTCGAGACATAGCGCCATAAAGGCACTACCTGTCGCCATTCTTTTGTCATGATGCTTGGGACATGCATCGCACGAAGAACAACCGAGGAAGATCTGCAATCATGATGGTTTTGGGCCACTTTCTGCTATTTAAGTCCTTCTTCCTTTCTTGGTTCTCATCTTCCTATCCTTCAAGAGTCCTGGTTCCTTCCTCCTCTTGCTTTCATCTTCCTTTCACTCGAGAGTTCTGGTTCCTTCCTCCTCCAGCTTTCGTCTTCCTTTCACTCGAGAGTTCTAATTTCTTCTTCCATCCTTTCTGGTTCTGGGTGTTCTTCCACTTGGTCTTCATCATGCCCATCACCTCTTTGTCCTTCTTGATCGACCTAGGTCAGTTCCACCATCCTTCTTTTTAATTATTCTAGCATCCTTTGCTTCTTATTCTCTCAATTTTTCTTAGGGAGTTTTCCGCATCCTTTGCCTCTTAATTTTTAGGGATTTCTCTTGAATTTAATTTGCTTCTGATGTCCTCCAGAACTTCCCAATCTGCTAGCTCCTTGAGTTCATCCGGTCCAGCCTTCCTTGACCCTGTCCCTATTACAGTAGTTCACACTGGAGACATGTCTCATCAACCTTTCGTAATGGATACCATTCCTTGTGTCCTCATCCCAAACAATCTTTTCCTAATTAGGATTCAGTATGGGATTCCTCAGGAGTATGATCTTGAACTTTCCACATCAAGTGATTGAGCAAGTTCTCCTCCAGCTGGCTGATTCTGCCTATATTTAGAAACTCTTCATGCTAGACTCCGACTTCCACTTCCTCCTTTCGTAGTTGCTCTTTTTTGATTTTTGAACATCTTTCTTGCCTCCGTAGTACCAAATTCTTTTAGGTTTGTGATAGAATTCCTTTCCCTCTATCATCAAGCTAAGGTCCATCCGATCGTTTTACTCTTTTGGAATATCATACTTTTAAGCGCCATCCTTCTACGAAGGACTGGTGGTACTTCTACCCCTAGTTCGATAAGAAGGGGTTACTGAAAAGCACTCCTTCTTCCATTCACAACTTGAAGGAAAAGTACTTTTTTGTGCATTGTCCGACCTTGCTATTGGATCTTCCTCCTTAGGGTCACATTAGGGAGTCAGTCCATCGAGCTCCTAGCTTAGACAAAGCCAACCTTGATTCCTCGAACAAATTCAAAGCATACCGAGCTCCTCTTCTTTCTGATCTTCTAAAAGAACAAACCTTGTTTAACCTAGGTTTGAGTTCCCTTGATCCTATTGGTACATTTTTTACTTTTTGGATTCGCTTGATTTCACATTTGTGTACTGTCATTGATTGTGATTCCTTCTTTATTGCAGAAATGGATACTGAAGTTGTCGCGATGCTTGCAAAGGAGCTTTACATCCAAATGAGGAAAGGGAAAGTGCTAGGTGGTTGTTCGAAGAGGGCAAAGGTCAGTGCTTCAAGCTCCATGGCCCCCGCTATCACTACTGCTACTTTCGAGGTTGCCCTAGTGTCGAGGTTCTTCCAACTATCGAGGTCGACACTGTTGATGTAGATTTCATGCCCTCTGCTCTCCCGAGTCCTTCCAGTGGGGATCAAGCTCCGAAGATTCCTGCTGAGGGAGAGACAAGGGAAGGGAAGAAGAAAAAGAAAGCTATCGTGAAGACACCCCATAAGGCTCACTTTAGTGAGCCGAATAACGACAACGATGAATGAGGAGAGGATCCTTTTGATGACCTGAAGATTGTCCGGGCTTTAACTGATAAATTTTCCATGCCGAAGGTGGTGGACCGCATGGCCAACCTTGAACCACGGTTGCTCATCTGGGGTTCTCTCAGAACCCTCCTCAAGGTGATTGCATCGTTGCCCAACTTCTTCTCTTGTCTTCTACTTTTTTCTTCTTCTCTCTTCTCTCATTCTTCTTTCTTTTCTTCTCTTTTTTTTTTTTAAACATCGATCATTTATTGTAGTCGGGTCACCAAATGCTCGCCCATATCAAGAGGGCACACCATCTGGAGGCGAAGGTAGAGAAGGTCCAAGAGGATCTTTGAGTCGAGTTCAGTCACCTTCAGGAAAAGGTCGGCAAGGTTGAGCATCTTGCGGAGGAGAAGACGGTGGAAATCAGAAGTCTCCAGGGTGCGCTCAGGAAGGAGGAGTTCATCTCGACCAAACTTAAGGCTGCACTGGCTCTGGAGGAGGAAAGGAAGAAAGAAGGTGAATTGGAAGCTCGAATGGCGAAGTCGATCTTGGAAGCGATGATCCGGGCCGTGGAAGAGTTCAAGGCCTCTTTCGAAATGAGAAACCTGAATTTCGAGTTCGGCCAGCAGGCGTTCATTAAAGGTTTTGAGCTCTTCGAGCATCAAGTTGGCCTAAAAATTTCTCGAGCATGGCCTAAGTTTTTTGGAAGAAGAGGAGGCTACGGAGGGGGAAGCCAAACCATCCGCTACTGTAGTCGATCCTTCTCCCATCGAAGTGATCGTAGAACCTTTCAAACCTGCTGATAAGGAGCCCGGACCCTCTGAACCACAAACCAAACTTGCTCCTGAGTCTGTAGCTACTGTAGGAGAATTGAGTTCCCCTGCTGCTGTCCTCCTGATGTTGGGAGCTTTTAGTCATTGTATTTTCTTTTTGTTTCATCCTATACTTGAAAAAAAATCTATCAATGAAAGTAAGACTTCTTTTTATCAATAGCTTATAATTCCTTTCATATGTTGGATGCAGTCTCCCACCGATGTCAAGTCACTGCCTCAAGGAATTTCTTTAAAACTAGTAATTAGGAGTTTGAAGAGAAAAATTCATCACCTAAGGAAAAAGATGAAAAAGATAGAAGATGAACTCCAAAGATCCAAAAAAAATGCTTCGGAGGTGATGACTGTTGTCACTCACCTCCACAAATTGCACATGAAGGATTCCATGAACTTCAGCATTAAGAAGGATAATTTTGAGGAATTAGCAAAGTTTAAGAAAAGCGCCAATAATAAGTTTTGGGCATTGACCGCGAAGATCAACTCTCTCAAAGTTGAACTTGATTCGACGAAAGAGACAATCCGATTGTTGGAGGAGAGTTTATTGTGGTCTTCTTATAAGTCGAGACACGAGTAGGCTTGAAAGTGAGCTCAAATCGGCAAACGAAGAGGTGGCTCGTCTTCGAAGGCAATTACATGATAATTAGCAAGTTGATGCTGATAAAGAGTCAGAGTGGGTTATTTTTTTGAGAGAATCCTTCCACGGTCTTTCATTTGCATACGAGAAGGATAAGGCTGAACTCCAACAGTTAAAGATCTAGATAGTCTATGAGAGTCAAGCTGTGAAGGATGCGGAGGCTGAGTTGGCGGTTCTGAGGAGGTAGTTGAGAGAATCCAAAGATAATTATCGACGAGCTGACAAGATATATGTGGAGAGTCTGCTAAGAAAGAAAGAACTTGAGGAAGAGATAGTCAGTTTAAAGGAATCTTTGATGATGGCCAGCAGCCCAAAATCTAAGGGATCAGATCCTTCTTTGAGCTTTGACCTTTTCCTCCTCGCTTTTGTAACCGATCTTATAGACCTTCATTTTATAACAATTCTAACTTTAATGAAGAAATACCTTCTTTAATTATTTTTCTATTTCATTTTTTTGCTTTTCTCCTTCATTTTGTCTTTCTTCAGAATAATCATCGAAAAGTAGCTTTTCTCCTATCATTTCATGATCGGAGATCTTTATTTGTATGAGGACAATGTTAGGACTATGTTGTTTTTCCATTTCCAGCTTAGTCAATTTTTCTTTGTCCTTTTGTCAAGATGAAGTCCTTACTTATTCTTAATGAGGTTGGTTTTTGCTTTTACCACGATGAGATTTTTCTCCTATCTCAGGCAATCAGAGGTCTTTGATTCACTCATATTAGGACGAGGTTCTCCATCTATTAATAGCACTATAGTGGCATGGTCGGGCTATTAGTAGGTCTTCTCCTCTCCTCCTATTTTTAATAACTGGAGGTCTCTGATTTGCTCATGTTAGGATGAGGTCCTCCTCCAATCCCTAACATGGCAGTAGGGGTGCAGATGGACCATCAAATGGGCCTCTCCCCTCATCCCATCTTAAATTAACGAGAACTTCGACTTTGCTCAAGTTAAGATGAGGTTATCTTTCTATTCCAAACAAGGCTGTAGAGGCACAAATGGGCTATTGAATGGGCCTCTCCCCTCATTCCGTCTTAAATTAACGAGGCCTTCGACTTTGCTCAAGTTAGGACGAGATTCTCCTTCTGTTTCTAACAAAGCTGTAGGGGCACAAATGAGCCATTGAATGGACCTCTCCCATCCTCCTGTCTTAAATAATCAGAGGTCTTCAACTTACTCATGTTAGGATGAGGTTCTCCTCCTATTCCTAACATGGCAATAGGGGCACAAATGGGCCATTGAATAGGCCACTCTCCTCCTCCTGTCTTAAATAATCGGAGGTCTTCGACTTGCTCATGTTAGGGCGAGGTTCTCCTCCTATCCCTATCAGGGCAATAGGGATATAAATGAATCATTGAATGGGCTTCTTCCCACCTCCTGTCTTAAATAAATGGAGGTCTTCGACTTGCTCATGTTAGGATGAGGTTCTTCTCCTATCCCTATCATGGCAATAGGGGCACAAATTGGCCATTGAATGGGTCTCTCCCCTTCTCCTGTCTTAAATAATTGGAGGTCTTCGACTTGCTCATGTTAGGATGAGATTCTCCTTCTATTCCTAACATGACAATAGGGATACAAATGGACCATTGAATGGGCCTCTCCCCTCCTCCTATCTTAAATAACTAGAGGTCTTTGACTTGCTTATGTTAGGATGAGGTTCTACTCCTGTCCCTATCATGGCAATAGGGGCATAAATGTGCCATTGAATGGGCCTCTCCCCTCCTCTTGTCTTAAATAATCGAAGGTCTTCAACTTGCTCATGTTAGGACGAGGTTCTCCTCCTATTTCTAACATGGCAATAGGGGCACAAATGGACAGTTGAGTGGGCCTCTCCCCTCCTCCTGTCTTTAAATAACCAAAGGTCTTTGACTTGCTCATGTTAGGATGAGGTTCTCCCTCATATTCGTAACATGACAATAGGGGCACAAATGGGCCGTTGAATGGGGCCGCTCTTCTCCTCCTATCTTAAATAACCTGAGGTCTTTCGACTTGCTCATGTTAGGATGAGGTTCTACTCTTATTTCCTAACATGGCAATAGGGGCACAAATGGATCGTTGAATGGGTCTCTTCCTTTCTTCTATCTTAAATAACCAGAGATCTTTGACTTGCTCATGTTAGGATGAGGTTCTCCTCCTGTTCCTAACATGGCAATAAGAGCGCAAATGGGCCACTGAATGGACTGTTGAATGGACCTCTCTCCTCCTTCTATCTTAAATAATCGGAGGTCTTCAACTTGTTCATGTTAGGACGAGGTTCTTCTCTTATTTCTAACATGGTAATAGGGATACAAATGGGCCATTGAATGGGCCTCTCCCCTCCGCCTATCTTAAATAACTGAAGATCTTCGACTCTCTCTTGTTAGGATGAGGTTCTCCTCCTATTCCTAACATGGCCACTTTTTGATTGCTTCTTTCCTATCATCACATAGTTTGTGCACCAAGAAATAATAATGTTGAAATAGAGGAGTTTTATTGAAGAAAACTGGTAGTATATTCTCAAATTTTTGAATTCCAAGGTCGTGGGAGTGTTGTTCCCTCGAGCTCCACCAGGCAATAAGTTTTGGATTAGATGATCTTCTCTACTTCATATGCGCCTTTCCAATTTGGAGCAAGCTTTTCTTAATTCTGAGGTTGTGAAATAGCTGTTCATCGAAGTACCAAGTCCCCCACTTTGAATATTCTACTTTTGACTTTTGAATTATAGTAGTGAGCTATTTTTTGCTTGTAGATTGCCATCTAAACTTGAGCTTTTTTCCATTTTTTCTTCCACCAAATTAAGGTTAGCCCTTAGGTCCTATGAATTGTGCTGTTCATTGAATGCCATGACTCATGCTGATGGAAGTTTAAGTTCTATTAGGATGATAGCTTCAGTTCCAAAGGCTAAAGTGAAAGGAGTTTCTCCTATTGGCAATCTTTGGATAGTTCGGTAAGTCCAGAGCACACGATAGAGTTCATCTATCCAAGTCCCTTTTTTCCTCTCAAGCCTTGCTTTGGTACCTTACAGCAGGGTTCTATTAGTTACTTCAGCCTCTTCGTTTGCCTATGGATGAGCCACTGATGTAAAATGATGGGAGATATTTAGATCTTTACAGAATTTGATAAATCTTGCTCCAGCAAATTATCGTCCATTATCTGTTATGAGGGTCTGAAGTAGGCCAAATCTGCAAATAATCAACTTTCAGATGAAGTCCTGCATTTTTGCTTCAGTTATTTTTGCTAGAGGTTCTGCTTCAACCCACTTTGTGAAATAGTGTATTACCACCAAGAGGAACTTCCATTATCCGGATGCCATTGGAATACTTCCTTATACAGTTCGGTCGGGGCTAAAGTGGCTAGTTTAGAGAGAAGGTCAACTCTGATATTTTCTGCCCTTGGAATCTATTGGATGTTAAAACTGTTGAAGGCCGAAATCAAGTTCTTCATTTTCTTAAGATATTTTCTTAGATATGTGTGCCCTAGAAGCCAAAATTGGCTGACACTTATTGTACACATCTAAGGGCAAAACTATAATTTTGATTATAAATAATAAAATGGATTATTTTCTATCATAATGTGTATTTAGTGTCTATGATACATCCCTTGAGTTAGTGGTAATGATAATTCTTATTTTCAAGAGTTGAAAATTTAAGACATGAATTTTTATTATTAACTCATAAAATGCTACCGACCGTAGGATCATCATGAGAATGGTGATTGATTCGAAAGGTTAGTATATAATCATTTCTTCATAGTAGATGAGTCTTGAGTCTATGGTGTAGAGACACCAGAGCCAGAGTACAGGTACTCCTTAGAGAACGAGAGCACTGAGCATGACCTATCTCGAGAAGTCATAAGGAAAGTCTATCTTCTTGTCGATGATCGGCTCGAAGCTATAGTGGTGTGTTTGATTCTTTGATCTAAGGTGCATCGATATTTCACCTTGAGGGTGTTATAGTTTCGACTACACCATGACTCGGCCTTCTAGCCATTCGGAACCCTGAGGTGTATGTTGGCTATAGCATGTTCATTGTAAGAATTGGATCACACCAAGAGAAAATCTATCTACCTCAGCAGATGAGGAGCAGTCCTATGATGATCATGAGAACAAGTCCATAAGCCCATGGCCATGGCAGAGTGAAATAATAGAAAGAGTTTTATTAAGTTTTTCACATCGGACTTGAATCAAATGATTAAATTATATGATAGAAATTAGGATTTGACAAGTTCACATTAACCCTAATCTGATCGAGGCTTAAGATAGAAGAACATAATCACACATGTAACTACACCAAAAGATTCATATTTAGTTTGTATGGGTTGCCACCATATACTGCTAGATATCATTGGTGGATTTTGGGAGCAATTAGAATGATTTGGATGATCGATCATTCTAGTTGTCTGAATCAGAAAAGTTCTGATCCATCGAAAGATATTTTGATGATATCGATGATAGAGATCATGACATATCCCATTACCATACAGAACTAAATCTAACTGGATCACACAAATAAGAGTTTAGATCTAGATATCATCTATAGGACTAACCCAGTTCAATTGATTTGATTTAGATTCAATTAAATTCAAGAAAATCATGCTAGCACACGATTGAGCCTAATGTTCTCCCTCTACAATCATTAAAAGTTATCTCGACTGAGCCAAATATATTTGTGCTCACTCAGGTACCTTTACTTAGTCTGACTAGAGCTTCTCTGGGTTAGAAAAGGATTTTCTTAATTTATGAGATAAATTTGAGACAACACCTACCATTTTCCATCATCTGCTTATTCTTATCTTTTGACTTTGATCAAACATTGACCTTTGACACTTAGACATCTGCCCATATGTCAAGCACCCATTGAAGAGCAGATAGGGGCTTCTCCTCTTGCTAGAAAGAGGAAAGGAGGGGGTGCATGCCTAGGGAGGCTGCACCTAAGGATAGGGATGCCTGGAGTCCCATACAGATGGGACTCTAGGTTGCTTCTTGGAATCAAACTAGGTGGCGCCAAGAGACTCTGCTTTGACCAGTCTTGGTGCTAGCTAAGATTGTTGAATAGGGGCTCTCATCTAATTGGATTAGATGATGTCATCCTACTAAAAAGATTTAGATCTGATTGCATGAAGAGACATGATTAGTCGGGATGATGTGGCACTGCATGGCGCAGTAGGGTCTATAAAAACCCTATCTGCACCTAGCTTTAGAGAGGTTCACCCTTAACCCATGCCACATTGCTCTCTCCCTCTCCCCTCCTTGCCTACATGTGATCCCCTCTCTCCTCTCCATGCCCAAGAGATTTTGGGCTCTAGTTTGGTGCGATCCAGGCAAGAGAAAGGTCAAGAGAAAGGCGACAAGAAAGGAAGAAGGCAGCACTACTGCAAGAGACGACATCGAATCTTCAAAAGCTATTTTAAAGATCTTCAAGATCAGATCTAGATATGATCTTTGGAGAAAAGATCGAGAAGGAGGAAATATCCAGATCCTATTCGAGTGGATACCAATAGAGGCCAAGCAATTGTGTGGCTATATCCAGAACCTCAGGCAATCAGCAAGATCATCATAGGATAATTAGATTACCCAAGAACAAGGTATAATTAAATCTAATTTAATTTATTTTTATTTTATTTTATTAGATCTATTAAATTAGATTTAAAAAATATTAGATTTAATTTAGATATAAAAAGAAAATTTTTAAAATATTTTTCTTGATCAAATCAGATCTGAATGAATCTGATCCGAAAAATAGTTTTATTTATCCTTCAACTATTATCAGAGCCAGGTTACCATAAATTGTTTAGACCTGATTTAAATTTATTTTTGATCTAAAATTAGGTAATTTTAGATGTCACATGAGATGTGATTAGATCTAAAATTTAAAAAATTAAAATTAAATAATTTAGATCTAAGTTCTACAAGATGCATGACTAGTTGTAGAATAGAATTATTCTATGTATATAGTCTTGCATGATCATAATTTAATTTAATTAAGTTATAAATTTAGATTAATTTATTTATTATATCTTAATATTATAAATATTATAATAAAATCTAAAAAATAAAAAATAAAGTTATTTAATTTTTGGTTCATATGAGATATGATAAATGCATGTTTAGACTAGTTGTAGAATAGTTCTACATAATTATCTAGAATAGAATTTATTTTGATGTAATTCAATTTAAATTTAATTTTTTAGATAATTATGAGATAATTTAGATCTAAAAATATGCATGATATGATACATGAGATGTATGCAAAATATGTTTATAGTTAGATCAATTTTTTATATATGAGATATATGATGTAGATCTAACTAGTTTTGTAGTTTTTATATTTTCCTGATTAAGGCGTTCCCTTAGCCATCCAAGTCATAAGAATAAAGTAGGATTTAAAAGCCCTCTCCTTCCAGTCGATAGGGTGTTCTTATGACGTGTAGGGGTGTTGCATGTTCGTCCTTAATCAAAAATCAAGAACTTATTTTCTGCAAAATCCTAGATCCTGAAATCTTAGGATTCTATTTACATATTTTGTTTATGAACCCTAAACTTAATTAAGAATTAAAATTATGAAATATGTTAGGTCTAAAATTATGAATTTAAGATCTAAGATATATTAACAAAATTGGGTTCGGGCTTGGGTAGCTCAATTAGGTCTAAGCGGTTGATCAAACCGAATCAAGAGTTGGTTAGATGGGATCAACAAGTGCTTAAATTGACCAGCCTAATAGGATTAAGTCTGGGTCAAGATCGAGTCACATGAGTGATCGATCAAGCTAAGACCTAATTAGGCTCAGTGGTTAGAGTCTGGATTGTAGGCTAACCCGATTGGTTCTGGCTCAACAATTTGGTATCTAAGGTAAGTTTGGCAGATACGACCGACTGATTTTTAATTGGAAGCTACTCGACTCGAATGCGTTCTTATCGAGTTAATGGCATATCCTTCCACCAGTCTCACTTACCTAGCCATATTTGTTGGCTCAGTCCTGATCTAAGGTGGTCAATAATCCGAGCTAACCCATGCCACTAGGTTAGTCATAATGGTTATGACTATGTCAAGTCTAGTTTAATGAGACCTAAATCAAATCTCCCTAAGAAAAGATTAAGTCTAAGATCTTCCACCATTGTAGATGTGCGGGCCCTTCTCGGAGATTGATTGTTCTCGGTTGGTTACAGTGGTTCAGTTGCACCGAAAAGATGCAACCATATCTATTAGGCATTGGATGCTATGGGCTGGAGGATGGATTGGGCTCAATATTTTAGATACGGTGAGAGACTCAATTAGGAAATCCAATCTATGCAAATGGTGGGTCTGACTTAACTAAGGAGTGGATCAATATTCTGAGCATACGGATGAGATTCATGAATTAGAGACCAAGTTTGGGTGCACCATGATTAGAGAATCATTGAACAAGAGTTGTTCACTCATTAGCTAACCCATCACCAATAACTGTTAGGTGAGGTGATGAGTCAGTTGGTGGGACCGCACCACCCACTAGAAATCATTAATCATGAAGATTTTTGCATCTCTATAGAGGGAGTGTAGGGATCCAAGAAAATAGTGGAAGCTAATTTATTTAAAAATAAAATCTCTAAATAAATTGGTCAAGTCTTAATTACAATATCTAACTAGAAACTTTGACTCTCTACAAAAAAATATCTGCATCCAACCCACTAGCACGTATCCTGGACACCCATAGACTGATCGAACCCAATTACAAGGATTGGCTCCAAAACTTCAAAATTATTTTGGATTTTGAGAAGTTAACTCATGTAATGGACCAGGATCCCTCCCATCTTACCAGTTCATCCATCTGCTGAACAGAGAGCATCTCTTGACAAGTGGAACGGACGAAGACAATAAGGCCTAGATATTACATATTGGGCTCGATGTCTGATGAGCTTTAGTGCCAACATGAAGATATCAGGACTGCTCGCCAAATGTTGGCTTACCTATAAGAGATGTTTGGTGAACAAAAGTCGCGCAGCCAAAGTATCATGTCACTAAATGACTATTTCAAGGCTAAAATGCATGATGGAGCAAGTCAGTCCAAGATCATTGTCTGATGGTGATCAAGGACTTGGAAGAGCTTGAGAAGCTCGGAAGTGAAGTTGGACCTGGATCTGCAGAATGATATAATTCTGCAATCCTTGACTGATGCATATGGGTAGTTCATCATGAACTACCATATGCATAAACTTCAAAATTCTCTAGCCGAGCTTATGAACATACTAGTTACTGCTGAGCTTTCTATGAAAGATTCTAAAGGCTCAGTGCTTGCTATGGAATGGACTTCTTCCAAGAAAAAGTCTTTTGGAAAGAAGAAAAAAGTCTGTGAAAAAGTAGAAGATGGAAGGAGGAAAGAAGAAAAAGATAGAGCTGAAGAAGAAGACTGCTGATAAAGAAAAGTATTTTCATTGCAACACTGACGGCCACTAGAAGTAGAACTATCCTACTTACCTGGCCACCCTTAAGAATAAGAAGGAGGAAGGTCGTTCTGGAGGTATGCTCGTTATTGAGTCTAACCTTATGATTTCTTATGCATTTAGTTGGGTGCTTGACTTTGGTTCTAATGCTCATTTGTGCACTTTCATGCAGGATCTTGAGGATAGCAGGAGGCTGAGGGATGGTGAGATGATCCTACGCATCGAAAATAGAGCAAGAGTTGCTGTTGTGGCCGTGGAAACATCCCTTCTTCGACTACCATCTGGTTTAGACTTAGTATTAAAAGATTGTTATTATGTGCCTACAACAAGCAGGAATTTGATTTCTATTTCATGCCTAGCACTAGAAGGCTATGTAATTAGTTTTCTTAAGGACCATTGTAACATTCTTTATGAAAGAAATAAAATTACAAGTGGTTTCCTTATTAACGGTCTTTATCAGTTACATATTGATGTATCTATTTTTAATATCGAGCAAAATGTGAATGCCATGAAACAAAATGACCTAGGGATAGTCCAAACGATAAGTATCTATGGCACCTAAGACTAGGTCATATAGCAGAAGATAGGATTAACAAATTGGAAAAATCGGGCTATTGAGTCCATTGACTTTTGAGTCATATCCAATTTGTGAATCTTGTCTTCATGGCAAAATGACTAAGCTCCCTTTTGTAGGACATGGGGAAAGGGCCATGGATCTTCTTGCCCTAGTACATACTGATGTGTGCGGCCCATTTGATGTGCCGGCTAGAGGCAACTTTGTCTACTTCATAACCTTTACCGATGATTTATTTAGGTATGGATATGTGTATCTTATGAGACACAAGTCTGAAGCTTTTGAAAAGTTCAAAGAATTCAGACATGAAGTAGAAAAGCAAACTAAAAAACCCATTAAGGTTCTTCGATCAGATCGAGGAGGTGAATACCTTAGTTGAAAATTCCTAGACTATCTCAAGAAAAATGGCATAGTCTCTCAATGGACTCCATCTGGAAATACCTCAACTCAATGGGGTTTCAGAATGGAGGAACTGGACCCTATTAGATATGGTCCTGATCCATGATGAGCTTCATAGACCTTCCTAATTTTTCTTTGGGGATGCAATTTATTAACTACAATATACTTACTGAATAGGGTTCCTTCTAAAATCATTCCTATCACACCGTATGAGATATGGCACATGGTAAGAAACCAAGTCTGAGTCATCTCAGAATTTGAGGTTGTCCGACTCATGTCAAAAGACAACAAGCGGACAAGTTAGACTTCAGGTCCTTTAGAGCTTGATTTATAGGATATCCTAAATCGAGTCATTAGGATACTATTTCTTATACATTCCTAAAAGATCATAATGTGATTGTGAGTCGACAATGCCATCTTTCTTGAAAAATAGTTTATTCAAGATAGTGGCATTGGAAAAGCAGATTAAGCTCGAAGAGAAAGTCTCACAAGAGCAACGAGCTAAGGACCAAATGGAACCAAATCAGGTTAAGCCAATAACAATCACTACCTCCTCCACCTCGTAGATCGGAAAGAGTTTTTTCATCCCTCTGAGAGGTACTTAGGTACTTTTTCAGAAGAAAGTAGAGAAAATGTTCCTCGTAGGTAATGGGGTTCATGGTGATGATCCCAAAACCTATAATGAGGTGATATCAGATATCGACTCCGAGAAATGGTTAGAGGCAATGAAGTCAGAAATTGACTCGATGCACTCAAACCAAGTCTGGACCTTGGTAGATCCACCTAGAAGGTATAGTACCTATTGGGTGTAAATGGATCTATAAGAGAAAGATTGGTGCAGATGAAAATGTGGAGACATTCAAAGCTAGATTAGTGGCAAAAGATTATAGTCAGCACGAAGGCATTGACTATCAAGGATACCTTTTCACCAGTAGCCATGCTAAAATCCATCCGCACAATTGCTTGCTGTTGCAGCCTATTTTGATTATGAAATATGGACAAAAATGGACATGTGAAAACGGATATTCTTAAATGGATATCTTGAGGAAGATATCTATATGGAACAGCCACTAGGTTTCACATTCAGTGATGCTACTAATCATAAGGTATGCAAGCTGCAAAGGTCCATATATGGACTTAAGCAAGCATCTCGGAGCTGGAATACTCATTTTAATGATGTGATCAAATTGTTTGGTTTCATCAAAAATGAGGAGGAACCATGTATTGTCTTCAAAAAGGTCAGTGGAGCGCTGTTGTCTTCCTCGTATTGTACATGGATGATATCCTTTCTTATTGGAAATGATATTCCCATATTGACCATAGTTAAAATGTGGTTATCCAATGAATTCTCCATGAAAGACCTAGGAGAAGCATCCTATATTCTAGGAAATTAAGGATCTATAGAGATAGACCGAATAGGATGCTAGGACTTTCATAGAAGATGTACATAGAGGAAGTGACTAAAGAGGTTTAGAATGGAAAACTCTAAGAGGGATTTGGTACCCTTCAGACATGGCATTCATCTTTCCAAGAAGATGTGCCCCAGCACACCTAAGGAAATAGAACGCATGAACAAGATCCCTTATGCTTCAGCAATAGGGAGCCTCATGTATGCCATGTTATGTACACGACCTGATATAGCCCATGCTGTGAGTGTCACGAGCAAATATCAGTCGAATTCAGATGAAGAACATTGGACTTTTATGAAATATATCCTTAAGTACTTGAGAAGAACTAAGGATATATTGTTGGTTTTTGGTAATGGATAACTCCAAGTCCAGGAGTATACAGACTCAGATTTTATGTTCGATGTAGATGATCGAAAGTTGATATCTGAGAGCCTATTTGTATGTAATAGTGGTGCTATCAGTTGAAAGAGTTTCAAGCAGACAGTGATAGCAGATTCCACCATAGATGTAGAATATATCGCTGCATCAGAAGCTGCGAAGGATGCATTCTAGTACAAAAAATTTGCCATAGAGATTGGAGTGATGCCATCAGATGCCATTCCTCTATACTGCAACAACAATGACGCCATAGCCCTTACTAAGGAGCCAAGGTCTCACCAGAAATCTAAGCATATCGATCGACGATACCACCTCATCCACGATTATCTAGAGAAGGATTACATCGAGGTTAAGAGAGTCAACTCTGCAGACAATGCAATGGATCCACTCATAAAGCCGTTGGGCCAGCAGAAGATCGAAGCCCACCTTGAGAAGATGAGACTTAGATTTACAGCCAATTGGCTTTAGGTCAAGTAGGAGCTTGTTAGATATGTGTGCCCTAGAAGCCAGAATTGGATGACACTTATTATACATTTTTAAGGGCAAAATTATAATTTTAATTATAAATAATAAAATAGATTATTTTCTATCATAATGTGTATTTAGTGTCTATGATACATCCCTTGAGTTAATGGTAATGATAATTCTTATTTTCAAGAGTTGAAAATTTAAGACATGAATTTTCATTATTAACTCATAAAATACTTTCAACCGTAGGATCATCATGAGGATGGTGATTGATCTAGAAGGTTGGTATACAATCACTTTTTTATAATAGATGAGTCTTGAGTCTATGGTGTAGAGACATCGGAGTGAGAATACAGATACTCATTAGAGAATAAGGGCACTGAGTGTGACCACCTAGAGTAGTCATAAGGAAGTCTACCTTATCATCGATGACTAGCATGAAGCTTTAGTGGTCTGTCTGGTTCTTTGATCTGAGGTGCATCAGCAGTTCACCTTGAGGGTGTTATAGTTTGACTACACCATGACTCAGTCTCCTAGCCATTCAGAATCCTAAGGTGTATGTTGGCTATAGCATGTTCATTGTACAAATTGGATCGCACGAAGAGAAAATCTATCTATCTTGGTAGATGAGGAGCAGTCCTATGATGATCATGAGAATCAAGTCCGTAAGCCCATAGCTATGGCAGAGTGAAATAACAGAAAGAGTTTTTATTAAGATTTTCACATTCGGACTTGAATCAAATGATTAAATCATATGACAGAAATTATGGTTTGATGAGTTCACCTTAACCCTAATCTGATCGGGAGCTCAAGATAGAAGAACTTAATCACACATATAACTACACCAAGAGGTTCGTTTTCAGTTTTGATGGATTGCCACCATATACTACTAGGTGCCATTGGTGGATTTTGAGAGCAATTAGAATGATTTGAATGAGCGATCATTCTAGCTATCTAAATCAAAAAAGTTCTAATCCATCGGAAGGTGTTTCGATGATGTCGATGATAGAGATTATGACATATCTCATTACTATATAGAACTGAATCTAACTAGATCACACAAACAAGGATTTGGATCTAGATATCATCAATAGGACTAACCCAGTTCAATTGATTTGAATTAGATTCAATTAGGATCAAGGAAATCGTGCTAGCACATGATTGAGCCTAATGTTCTCCTTCTACAATTATTAAAAGTTGTCTTGACTAAGTCAAATATGTTTGTGCTCACTTAAGTACCTTTACTTGGTCTGACTGGAGCTTCTCCAGGTCAGAAAAAGATTGTCTTAATTTATAAGATAAATTTGAGACAACGCCTGCCATTTTTCATTACCTGCTAATTCTTGTCTTTTGACTTTGGTCAAACGTTAACCTTTGACACTTAGACATCTGCCCATGTGTCATGCACCCATTGGAGAGCAGTAGGGGCTTGTGCCCTTGCTAGAAAGAGGAAAGGAGGGGGTGCATGCCTAGGGAGGCATGCGCCCAAGGATAGGGATGCCTGGAGTCCCATACAGATGGGACTCCAGGTTGCTTCTTGGAATCAAACAAGGTGGCACTGAGGGACTCTACTTTGACCAATCTTAGTGCCACCTAAGGGTGTTGGAGAGGGGCTCTCATCTGATTGGATCAGGTGATGTCATTCCACTAATCAAATTTAGATCTGATTGCACGAAGAGACGTTATTGGTCGGGCTGATGTGGCACTGCATGGCGCAGCAGGGTCAATAAAAACCCTATCTACGCCTAGCTTTAAAGAGGTTCACCCCTTAACCCATGCCACATTCCTCTCTCCCTCTCCCCTCCATGCCTACATCTGATCCCCTCGCTCCTCGCCTCACCCAAGAGGTTTTGGGCTCCAGTTTGGTGCGATCCAGACAAGAGAAAGGCGACAAGAAAGGAAGAAGGCAACACTGCTGCAAGAGACGACATCGAATCTTCAAAAGCTATTTTGAAGATCATCAAGATCAGATCAAGATATGATCTTTGGAGAAAAGATCGAGAAGGAGGAGATATCCAGATCCTATTCGAGTGGATACCGATAGAGGCTAGATAATTATGTGGCTACATCCAAAACCTCAGGCAATCAGCAGGATCATCATAAGATAATTAGATTACCCAAGAACAAGGTATAAATTAAATCTAATTTAATTTATTTTTATTTTATTGTATTAGATCTATCAAATAAAATCTAAAAAGTATTAGATTTGATTTAGATCTAAGAAATTTTTTTTTGAAATATTTCTCTTGATCAAATCAGATCTGAATGAACCTGACCCGGGAAATAATTTTTTTTTCCTTCAATTTCATCATGCTTTCCTCCCATGCTTCATAACTACCGCTAATTTGTTCGACCACCAGTTAGAAATCACTATAGACTTGGAGCTAATTTGCTTCTAACTCTTTAGCTATCTTTAATCCAATGATCAATACTTCATATTCGGCCCCATTATTAGTTGTAGAAAATTCAAAGCACGGCGCATATTCGATGATGATCTCCTCCAGGTTAACCATGATCAGCCCTATGCCTGCACCAGAAGCATTGGATGAGCTATCCATATATAGAGCCCAGAAATCTTTGGGGAGATTGGCTCTTTCTTCAGAGGAGCTCGGCTATAACCATGAAATGCTGGTTTCATTCTGTTCACGCTCGGCCTCATCTGGAATGGTGCAATTCACTACAAAATCTATCAATATTTGGGCTTTGACTGACGGCCGAGGTTGGTAGTTAATGTCGAATTTGGTGAGCTCAATTATCCATTTTGCTATTCTTTTAGAGGCATCTATTACCTTGATTGGTTGATCAACGAGGAGGGTTATGGTGTGCCCCTGAAAATAAGGTTGGAGTCTCCGAGCTGTAATCAATAGAGCATAAGTTAGTTTTTCTAACATGGTATATCTAGTCTCGGCATCTCTCAGGACCAGGCTTATGTAGTAGATCAGCCATTATACTTTTGCTTCTTCTTTAACTAAGATTGCTGCTGGAGCTGCTGGGGAGACTGCTAGGTATAGAAATAGTTCTTCTTCAAGTTTGGGCTTGGCTTACAAGAGAGGAGAACAAAGGTAGTCCTTGAGCTCTTCAAAGGCTTGTTGGCATTTGATGGTCCAGCAGAAGTCCTTTGGTTGCTTGAGAACTTGATAAAAGGATATGCATCACTCGACCAATCTTAAGATGAAGCGGTTCAGGGCCGCCACCTTTTTAGTCAGGTGCTGAACTTCTTTGATGGATTTAGGAGCCGTCATCTCTTGAATGGCTCAAATTTTCTCTGGATTTGCTTCAATCCCGCGCCTTGACACCATGAACCCCAAAAATTTTTTTGAAGTCACACCGAAGGCGCATTTGGTTGGATTCAACTTCATCTTATATTTAAGAAGGGCATCAAAGGTTTCCTCAAGGTCAGCAATATGATTTATTGAAGTTTGGCTCTTGACAAGCATGTCATCTACATACACTTTCATGTTGCGGCCGATTTGCTCCTTGAATATCTTATTGACCAGGCACTGGTATGTTGCTCCTGCATTTTTGAGTCTAAAAAGCATAACCCTATAACAGTAAAGATCATGGTCAGTAATAAAAGTAGTTTTCTTATCATCCTCTAGCGCCATCTAGAGTTGATTATAGCTAGAGATGACATCCATAAAAGTGAGGAGCTTGTGGCCCAAAGTTCCATCCACCAATTGATCAATTTTGGATAGAGGGTAGCTATCTTTTAGGCAGGTTTTGTTAAGTTTTTTGAAATCTATGCATATTCTCCATTTATCGTTTGCCTTTTTGATGAGTATGATGTTGGAGATCCAATTTGGATAATTGACTTCTCAGATGAATCCAGTCTTAGGGAGCTTGTCAACTTCTTCTGCAATTGTCTTCTGTCTCTCTAGGGCATGGCTCTGCAACTTTTCTTTTATTGTTCGATGTTTTGGATCAACAGCCAAACAATGCTACATGACTTCCACATCAATTCTTGGTATGTCCATGGGTACCCAGGTGAAAGCATCTGCATTTCTTCAAAGGAATTCGATGAGCTGCTCTTGTATCCCATCGATTAGATCGGAATCAATCTATACCATGTGCTCCACATTCCCATCATTCAGAAGGACTGAGATAAGATGTTCCATTGGTTCTTTTCTTTCTTCTGTGAGGTCATCTTGAACATCTAACCCATCAACAGGACAAGGGTCGGACTGTTCTTCCTTTTGTAGGATAATTGAGTAGCAATGCCATGCCAGAGCTTGATCTCCCCTGACCTCTCCAATCCGTAACTTGTCAGGAACTTCAACTTCAAATAATAAGTTGACACCACAGCTTGAAGTGCATTTAGACCAGATCGGCCGATAGTTGCATTGTCAGTAGAGGGAGCCTTTATTACCAAAAAATCCACATGCACTTTCAATTATCTTGGATATTGCCCTGCAGCCACAGCTAAAGTTATTACACCTTCAATTGGTACTGCAGCACAAGCGAAGCCTACTAGTGGAGAGTTTATTGGTCCAAACTGACTATTAAATATTGACATTTTGGAGAAAGCATCATAAAATAAGATGTCAGCCAAACTTTCATTATCAACTAGGATGCAACGTACATCATAATCTGCTATATTTAAAAAGATTACAATCGCATCATTGTGCAAGAACTATATTCCCCATGCATCTACCTCAGTAAAAGTTATGGGTTCTTCAATCCTCTATCTCTTCACTAATCCCTCAGATCCGCTGGCCTCTTCTCGTCGAAGTCCCCCTGAGATAGTGTTGATGATCTTAAGAGGTGGTCGATCTTCTTATTGTTCCTTCCTCATTGGTGATTCTGACTACAGTAGTACCCTTAATCGATATTCTCTTGCTTTAGATCGACATTCGAGGAATTGACCCAGTCGGCCTCTTCTAATGAACTCCTCAATCTTGTCTTGGAGCTGAATGCATTCTTCAATATCATGACCGTGGTCATGATGGTAGAGGTAGTATTTGTTAGGATTGTGTTTGCCATGGTGAGTGCACATCCTTTCAGGCCTCGATAGTTGCTCTTTGATCTCCATCAATACTTGCATTTTTGGAGCATTAAGGAGGGCGTAGTTGTGAAATCTTCTGAGGGGAGAACTTCTTCATGCCCTTCTATCGGGGCTTCTTTGACGATGAGCTCGAGGAGGAGTTTGGGCTCACTTGCACTCCAAGGGAGTCCGTGAGCGTAGTCGAACTTCATTCGGCCCTCTATCAACTATGGACTTATTAGACTTACCTGCCTGCCACTCTGCTGTGGCTTCCTCATCCTTCAACTTGAAGGCTTCTTCCACTCGGGCATATCCTTCAGTCCAAGCTAGTAGATCAGCAAAGTTTCTAGGGTACTTCTTCTCTAGGGAGAACAACAAATCATTCTTCTGAAGGCTATCTTTCAGTGTGGCCATTGTAATAGACTGGTCCAAGTTCCAGACTTTCAGTATGGCAGCATTGAAGCGATTGACATAAGCCCGAATGGACTCCCTTTCCTTCTGCTTGATATTGATGAGGGAGTCCAAACCTCTTCAGGGATGCCAGCTGCTAACAAAATGAGCCACAAACTGATGACTCATCTGATCAAAGAAGAAGATCATACCTAACTTCAACATCGAGTACCAATTTCTTGTTGCTCCCTTTAAGGTAGATGAGAAAGGTCAACACAAGATGGCATCTGACGCACCATGGAGTAGCATCATGGTCCGGAAGGTCTCTAAGTAATCGATCGGATCAAAGGTTCCATCGTAACTTTTAAATTGGGGAAGCTTGAAGTTCGATGAAATGGGCTCTTGCATAATTTGGAGAGAGAAAGGAGGATCGGTGCAGACGTCATTATGGTGAGCCAAGGCGACGTGGCAGAGTTTCTCAATCGATCGATCTATCTCTCATCATTTCTGATCGAGAATGTCATCTTAATCGTAGATCTTGGAACGCTTTCGGCTGTAGATGAGGAAGGTATCTTCCAAGAAAGAATCATGATCTGAACAAGGATCCTCTGCTCTCTATTTTCCCTTTCCAGGGGCGATGGGTATGCTATCCCAAGTGCACCTCCTTGGGATCGGTTTCTGATATCCCGATGGTAGGTTTTCTGGTGGAACTACCATCGGAGGTTGTTGCATGGCCTACACCATTTTGGGGAGGTCCTGAATTTGCTGCATCAGTAGGTTAAACTACTCCAAATCTACCATGGCCATCGATGGAGGAGGAGGTTGAAGCATCGGCAATGGAGTAGGAATGGATGGATCTAGCTCAGATCTGATGGCAGAAGCAGTAGATCTCTGGATAGTCGCCTTCTTTGAAGGTATTTCTTGGGTTTGAAGGAGAGGATGGAGATGAACTATGAAGAAGAAGATCCATAGGGTCAATTGAGCAATCCTTTAAGAACAAGGTTTTACAAATGAGCCCTTCCTTCAGTGCCAATTCTGTTGGTGTAGAATCTAGTTAACGTCGGATCGAGCTGGAGTTGAGGAAGAAGAGGCCTCCGTCGATAATCTGCAAAATAAAGTCCCATCCAGAATCGATGGTGGTGGCTCCGGTAGGATCCTTCGATGATCAAGTCAGCTCTTCTAGCCAACAGAAAAGGAGTGCTCAAAAAAAAATTCAGTAGAGTTTTGGAAAGAAGAAGAGAGCAAAGAGAAAATGTATCTGAAAAGTCCCTTTTGTTAGATATGTGTGCCCTAGAAGCTAGAATTGGCTAACACTTATAATACACTTCTAGGAACAAAATTATAATTTTGACTATAGATAATAAAATAATTTTTTTTTTCTATCATAAATGTGTATTTAGTGTCTGTGATACATCCCTTGAGTTAATGGTAATGATAATTCATATTTTCAAAAATTAAAAATTTAAGACATGAATTTTTGTTATTAACTCATAAAATGCTTCCGATCATAGGATCATCATAAGGATGGTGATTGATCCAGAAGGTTGGTGTACAATCATTTTTTTATAGTAGATGAGTCTTGAGTCTATGGTATAGAGACATCGGAGCAAGAATACAAGTACTCATTAGAGAATGAGGGCACTGAGTGTGACCACCTTGAGTAGTCATAAGAAAGTCTACCTTCTTATCGATGACTGACTCAAAGCTACAGTGGTGTATCTGATTCTTTGACCTAAGGTGCATCGACAGTTCATCTTGAGGGTGTTATAGTTTGACTACACCATGACTCGATCTCCTAGCCATTCGAAATCTTGAGGTGTATGTTGGGTATAGTATGTTCATTGTAGGAATTGGATTGCACCAAGAAGGAACTATCTACCCCGATGGATGAGGAGTAGTCCCATGATGATCATGAGAATCAAGTCCATAAGCCCATGGCTATGGCAGAGTGAAATAATAGAAAGAGTTTTTATTAAGGTTTTCACATCAGACTTGAATCGAATGATTAAATCATATGATAGAAATTAGGGTTTGATGAGTTTATCTTAACCCTAATCGAATCAGGGCTTAAGATAGAAGAACTTAATCACACAAGTAGCTGCACCAAGAGGTTCATTTTCAATTTTGATGAATTGCCACCATATACTACTAGGTGTCACTGGTGGATTTTGGGAGCAATTAGAATGATTTACATGAGAGAAATTTTTGAAATATCTCTCTTGATCCGATCAAATCTGAACAAACCTGATCCAAAAAATCAAAATTTTTCCTTCAACTGGTATCAGAGCCAGGTTCTCTAAATTATTTAGATCTAATTTTAATTTATTTTTAATCTAATAATCAAGTGATTTCAGATGTCACATGAGATGTGATTAGATCTCAAATCAAAAAAATTAAAATTAAATAATTTAGATCTATGTTTTACAAGATGCATCACTAGTTGTAAAATAGATAGTTCTATACATAGTCTTACATGTTCATAATTTAATTTGATAAATTTATGATTTTAGATCTATTTATTTACTATTTTTTGATATTATAAATATTATAATAAGATCTAAAAAATAGTAAATAAAATTATTTAATTTTTGGATCATATGAGATATGATGAATGCATGTTCAGACTAGTTATAGAATAGTTCTACATAATTGTCTAGATTAGAATTTATTTTGATGCGATCAATTTAAATCTATTTTTTTAGATAATTATGGGATAATTGAAATCTAAAAATATGCATGATATGATACATAAGATGTATGCAAAATATATTTATAGTTAGATCAATTTTTGTATATATGAGATATTTGTTGTAGATCTAACTAGTTTTGTAGTTTTGTATATTTTTGATTAAGGCATTCTCCTTGGCCGTCCGATCGTAAGAACAAAGTAGGGTTTAAATGCCCTCTCCTTCCATTCGATGGGGTGTTCTTATGATATGTAGGGGTGCTACATGTTCATCCTTAATCAGAAATCAAGAACTTACTTTCTGCAAAATCCTAGATCCTGAAATCCTAGGATTTAATATGCATGTTTTGTTTATGAAATCTAAACTTAATTAAAAATTAAGATTATGAAATATTAATTAGATCTAAAATTGAGAATTTTAGATCTAAGATATATTCATAATATTAGGTTTGGGCTTGGGTAGATCAATTAGGTCTAAGCAGTTGATCAAACCGAATCAAGAGTTGATTAGATGGAATCAATAGTGCTTAAATTGACCAGCCTAATAGGATTAAGTCTGGGTCTAGATCGAGTCACATGAGTGATCGATCAAGCTAAGACCTAATTAGGCTCAGTAGTTAGAGTCTGGATTATAAGCTAACCGATTGATTTCGGCTCAACAATTTGGTATCTAAGGTAAGTTTGGCAGATACGACCAACTGGTTTTTAATTAGGAGCTACTCAAATCGAATGCATTCTTGTCGAGTTGATGGCATATTTCTTCCACCAGTCTCACTTACCTAGCCATATTTTTTGGCTCAGTTCTGATCTGTGGTGGTCAATAATTCGAGCTAACCCATGCCACTAGGTTAGTCATAATGGTTATGACTATGTCAAGTCTAGTTTAATGAGACCTAAATCAAATCTTCCTCAGAAAAGATTAAGTCTAAAGGTCTTCCACTATTGTAGATGTACGGGCCTTTCCTAGGGTTGATTGGTTCTCGGTTGTTATAGTAATTCAGTTGCACCAAAAAAATGCAACCATGTCTATTAGGCATTCGATGCTATGGGTGTTTAATATATGTGCCCTAGAAGCTAGAATTGGCTGACACTTGTAATACACTTTTAGGGGCAAAATTATAATTTTGACTAATATCAATAAAATGGGTTATTTTCTATCACATATGTGTATTTAGTGTCTGTGATACATCCTTTGAGTTAATGGTAATGATAATTCATATTTTCAAGAGTTGAAAATTTAAGACACGAATAATCATTATTAACTCATAAAATGCTTCCGACCATAGGATCATCACGAGGATAGTGATTGATCTGAAAGGTTGGTGTACAATTGCTTCTCTTTAGTAGATGAGTCTTGAGTCTAACGAAGTGGAACACCGAAGCAAGAGTAATAGGTACACTCCGTTAGATGAATGAGGGCCACCTGAGCGTAACCACCTCGAACAGTCATAGAGTCTACCTTCTCGTCAATGACTGACTCGATGCTAAGTAGGTGTTTCGGTTCTTTGACCTGAGTGCATTGATAGTTCACTTGAGGGTGTTATGTTTGACTACACCATGACTCGATCTTCTAGCCATTCAAAATCCTGAGGTGTATGTTGGCTATAGCATGTTCATTGTAGGAATGGATTGCACCAAGAGGAAAATCTATCTACCTCAGTGAGAGAGCAGCCTTATGATGATCATGAGAATTTAAAGTCTAGTAAGTTCAATGG
>QRFJ01001868.1:46507-71006 GCA_006176705.1 Cocos nucifera | reverse complement strand
GATAGTAGTTTGGGATCTTGGTTGGTTGCAATCTAGGTAAGAGAAAAGGTGACAGAAAGCTAGAAGGCTGCACTACTGCAAAGGACAACTGCTGATTTTCAAAAGGTATTTTGAAGATCCTCTAAATCAGATCCAGATCTGATTTTTGAAGATGCGATAGAGAAGAAGAGGATCTCCAGATCCAACCCAAGTGGATACTGCTAGAGGCCAGGCACTTATATGGCTAGATCTAGAACCTTCCGCTGCTTACAGGATCATCAATGGGTAATAGGATTACCCTACTTCAAGATAAATTAAATTAAATTTAATTTATCTAAATTTTATTTTTATTATTAAAATAATAAGAATCAAATTTGAAACATCCCAGATCTGATCTGGATTAAAGAAAAAAATTTTTGAAATATATCTCTTGATTCGATCAGATTGAACGAACTTGGTCCGAAAAATCAGGATTTTCCCTTCACCTGGCCATATTTGTTGGCTTAGTCCTGATCTGAGGTGGCCAATAATCTAAGCTAATCCATGCCACTAGGTTAGTCATAATGGTTATGACTATGTCAAGTCTAGTTTAATGAGACCTAAATCAAATCCTCCTAAGAAAAGATTAAGTCTAAGGTCTTCTTCCATTGTAGATGTGTGGGCCCTTCTTGAGGTTGATTGTTCTCGACTAGTTATAGTGATTCAGTTGCACCAAGAAGATGCAACCATATCTATTAAGCATTGGATGCTATGGGCTGAAGGATGGATTGGGCTCAATATTCTAGATACGGTGAAAGACTTAATTAGGAATCCAACCTATGCAAATGGTGGGTCTGACTTAACTAAGAAGTGGATCAATATTTCAAGCATGGTGAGATTCATGAATTAGAGATCAAGTTTGGGTGCACCATGATTAGAGAATCATAGAACAAGAGTTGTTCACTCATTGGTTAACCCATCATCAATAATTGTTAGGTGAGGTGATGAATCAGTTGGTGGGACCGCACCACCCACTAGAAATCATTAATCGTGAAGATTTTTGCATCTCTACAGAGGAAGCATAGGAATCCGAGAAAATAGTGAAGTAATTAATTTAAAAGTAAAATCTTTAAATAAATTGATCAAGTTTTAATTACAATATCTAACTAGAAACTGACTCTCTACAGAAAAATGTCTGGATCTAACGCACTAGCATGAATCCTGGACACCCATAGACTGACTGGATCCAAATATAAGGATTGGCTCCAAAACATCAAAATTAATTTGGGTTCTGAGAAGTTAATGTATTGGATCAGGATCCTTCCATCTTACCAGCTCATCCATCTACTAAACAGAGAGCATCTCTTGACAAGTGGATGGACAAAGATAACAACGTCAGATACTACATGTTGGACTCGATGTCTGATGAGCTTCAGCACCAACATTAAGATATCAAGACTGCCCACCAATTATTGGCTCACCTATAAGGGATGTTTGGTGAATAGAGTCACGCAGTCAAATATCAAGTCACTAAACGACTGTTCAAGACTAAAATATGTGATGGGCAGTCAGTCCAAGATCATTGTCTGATGATGATCAAGAATTTGAAAGAGCTTGAGAAGCTTCAGAGGTGAAGTTGGACCTAGATCTGTAGAATGATATAATTCTACAATCCTTGACTGATGCATATGGGTAGTTCATCATGAACTACCATATGCATAAACTTCAAAATTTCCTGGCCGAACTTATGAATATGCTAGTTACTACTGAGCTTTTTATGAAAGATTCTAAAGGCTCAATGCTTGCTATGGAATGGACTTCTTCCAAGAGAAAGTCTTTTGGAAAGAAGTCTATGAAAAAGTAAAAGGTAGAAGGAGGAAAGAAGAAAAAGACAGAGCTGAAGAAGAAGACCGCTGATAAAGAAAAGTATTTCCATTGCAACAATGACAGCCACTGAAAGCAGAACTGTCCTACTTACCTAGCCACCCTAAAGAATAAGAAGGAGGCAGGTCCTTCTGGAGGTATGCTCGTTATTGAGTCTAACCTTATGATTTTTTCTGCATTCAGTTGGGTGCTTGACTCTGGTTCTAGTGCTCATTTGTGCACTTCCATGCAGGGTCTTGAGGATGGCAGGAGGTTAAGGGATGGTGACACGATCCTATGCATCGAAAATAGAGCAAGAGTTGCTACTGTAGCCGTGGGAACATACCCTCTTCGACTACCATTTGATTTAGACGTAGTATTAAAAGATTATTATTATATGCCTGCAATAAGTAGGAATTTGATGTTTCATGCCTAGCACTAGAAGGCTATGTAATTTATTTTCTTAAGGACCATTGTAATATTCATTATGAAAGAAATAAAATTGTAAGTGGTTTTCTTATTAACGGTCTTTACCAGTTACATATTGATGTATCTATTTTTAATATCGAGCAAAATGTGAATGCCATAAAATGACCTAGGGATAGTCCAAATGATAGGTATCTATGGCACCTAAGACTAGGTCATATAGCAGAAGATAGGATTAACAAATTGCAGAGAATCAGGCTATTGAGTCCATTGGCTTTCGAGTCATATCCAATTTGTGAATCTTGTCTTCATGGCAAAATGACTAAGCTTCCTTTTATAGGACATGGGGAAAGGGCCATGGATCTTCTTGCCCTAGTACATACTGATTTGTGCAGTCCATTTGATATGCCAGTTAAAGGCAACTTTGTCTACTTCATAACTTTTACTGATGATTTATCTTGGTATGGGTATGTGTATCTTATGAGACACAAGTCTGAAGCTTTTGAAAAGTTCAAGAAATTCAGACTAGAAGTAGAAAAGTAAACTGGAAAACCCATTAAGATTCTTCAATCAGATCGAGGAGGTGAATATGTTAGTCAGGAATTTTTGGACTATTTAAAGAAAAATGGCATAGTCTCTCAATGGACTCCACTTGGAATACCTCAACTCAATGGGATTTTAGAATGGAGGAATTAGATCCTATTAGATATGGTCCAATCCATGATGAACTTCACAGACCTTCCTAATTTTTTTTTAAAATATTGTTTGTTAACTGTAATATACTTACCAAATAGGGTTTCTTCTAAAATTGTTCCTACCACACCGTATGGGATATGGCATGGTAAGAAACCAAGTCTGAGTCATCTTCAGAATTTGGGGTTGTTCCGACTCATGTCAAAAGGCAACAAGCGGATAAGTTAGACTTTAGGTCCTTTAGAGCTCGATTTATAGGATATCCTAAAGAGTCATTTGGATATTATTTCTATATTTCAGAAGATCACAATGTGATTATGAGTTGACATGCCATCTTTCTTGAAAAATAGTTTATTTAAGATAGCAGCATTGGAAAGCAAATCGAGCTCGATGAGAAAGTCTCACAAGAGCAACGAGCGAAGGACCAAATGGAATCAAATCAGGTTAAGCCAATACAATTAGTACATCCTCCACCTCATAGATCAAAAAGAATTTTTTGTCCCCCTGAGAGGTATTTAGATACTATTTTAGAGGAAATAGAGAAAATATTTCTCATAGGTAATGGAATTCATGGTGATGATCCAAAAACCTATAATGAGACGATATTGGATATCGACTCCAAGAAATGGTTAGAAGCAATGAAGTCAGAAATTGACTCGATGCACTCAAACCAAGTCTGGACCTTGGTAGATCCATCAGAAGGTATAGTATCTATTGGATGTAAATGGATCTACAAGAGAAAGATTGGTGCAAACGGAAATGTGGAGACATTCAAAGCTAGATTAGTGGCAAAAGGATATAGTCAATGCGAAGGCATTGACTATCAGGATACTTTTTTGCCAGTAGCTATGCTAAAGTTCATTCGCACAATGCTTGCTATTGCAGCCTATTTTGATTATGAAATATGGCAAATGGACATGAAAATGATATTCTTAAATGGATATCTTGAGGAAGATATCTATATGAAACAGCCGCCAATTTTCACATCCAGTGATACTGATCATAAGGTATGCAAGCTGCAAAGGTCCATATATAGACTTGAGCAAGCATCTCGAAGCTGGAATACTCATTTCAATGATGTGATCAAAATATTTGGTTTCATCAAGAATGAGGAGAAACCATGTTTTTTTAAAAAGGTCGGTGGGAGCGCTGTTGTCTTCCTCGTATTGTATATGGATAATATCCTTCTTATTGAGAATGATATTCCCATGTTGACCATAGTTAAAATGTGGTTATCAAAAAAATTCTCCATGAAAGACCTAGGAGAAGCATCCTTTATTCTAGAAATTAATGGTCTATAGAGATAGACCGAATAGGATGCTAGGACTTTCATAGAAGATGTACATAGAAGAAGTGCTAAAGAGGTTTAGCATGGAAAACTTTAAGAGGGATTTGGTACCCTTCAGACTTGCCATTCATCTTTCCAAGAAGATGTGCCCTAGCACACCTGAGGAAATAGGATGCATGAGCAAGATCCCTTATGCTTCAGTAATAGGGAGCCTCATGTATGCCATGTTGTGTACACGACCTGATATAGCCCATGCTGTGAGTGTCACGAATAGATATCAGTCGAATCCAGGTGAAGAACACTAGACTTCTATGAAATGTATTCTTAAGTACTTGAGAAGAACTAAGGATATGTTGTAGATTTTTGGTAATGGAGAACTCCAAGTCCTAGGATATATAGACTCAAATTTTATGTCCGATGTAGATGATCGAAAGTCAACATCTAAAAGTTTATTTGTATGTAATGGTAGAGCTGTCAGTTGGAAGAGTTCCAAGCAGGTAGTAATAGCAGATTCTACCATGGAAGTAGAATACATCGCTGCATCAGAAGCTACGAAGGAGGCATTCTGGTACAAGAAGTTTACCGCAGAGATCGAAGTGATGCCATCATATGTCATTCCTCTATACCGCGACAATAATGGTGCCATAGCCCTTACTAAGGAGCTGAGGTCTCATCAGAAATCTAAGCACATCGAGCGGCTATACCACCTCATCCACGATTACCTCGAGAAGGGTTACGTCAAGGTCAAGAGAGTCGACTTCGCAGATAATGTGGAGGATCCACTCACAAAGTCGTTGGGCCGGCAGAAGATCGAAGCCCAGCTTGAGAAGATGGGACTTAGATTTGTAGCCAACTAGCTTTAGGTCAAGTAGGAGTTTGTTAGATATGTGTGCCCTAGAAGCCAGAATTAGTGACACTTGTAATACACTTTTAGGAGCAAAATTATAATTTTGACTATAAATAATAAAATAGATTATTTTCTATCAAAAATATGTATTTAGTGTCTGTGATACATCCATTGAGTTAATGGTAATGATAATTCATATTTTCAAGAGTTGAAAATTTAAGACATGAATTTTCGTTATTAACTCATAAAATGCTTCCGACCGTAGAATCATCATGAGGATGATGACTGATCTGAAAGGTTGGTGTACAATCGCTTCTTTATGGTAGATGAGTCTTGAGTCTATGGTGTAGAGATATCGAAACGAGAGTACAGGTACTCATTAGAGAATGAGGGTACTGAGCGTGACCACCTCGAGCAGTCATAAGGAAGTCTACCTTCTCATCGATGACTGACTCGAAGCTGTAGTGGTGTGTCTGGTTCTTTGACCTGAGGTGCATCGGTAGTTCACCTTGAGGGTGTTATAGTTTGACTACACCATGACTCGGATCTCCTAGCCATTCAAAATTCTGAGGTGTATGTTGGCTATAGCATGTTCATTGTAGGAATTGGATTGCACCAAGATGGAAAATCTATCTACCTCGGTGGATGAGGAGCAGCCCTATGATGATCATGAGAATCAAGTCCATAAGCCCATGGCCATGGCAGAGTGAAATAATAGAAAGAGTTTCTATTTAGGTTTTCACATTGGACTTGAATCAAATGATTAAATCATATGACAGAAACTAGGGTTTGACGAGTTCACCTTAACCCTAATCTGATCGGAGCTCAAGATAGAAGAACTTAATCACATAGAGTAGCTGCACCAAGAGGTTCGCATTTTTAGCTTTGATGGGTTGCCACCATATACTGCTAGGTGTCACTGGTGGATTTTGGGAGCAATTAGAATGATTTAGATGATCGATCATTCTAGTTGTATGAATCAGAAAAGTTTTGATCCATCGAAAGGTATTTCAATGATGTCGATGATAGAGATCATGATATATCCCATTACCATATAGAATTGAATCTAACTGGATCACACAAATAAGGATTTGGATCTGGATATCATCAATTGGACTAACCCAGTTCAATTGATTTTAATTAGATTCAATTAGGTTCAAGAAAATCGTGCTGGCACACGATTGTGCCTAATATTCTCCTTCCACAATCATTAAAAGTTATCTCAACTGAGCCAAATGAGTTTATGCTCACTCAGGTACCTTTACTTGATCTGACTAGAGCTTGTCTTGATCAAAAAAAGATTATCTTAATTTATGAGATAAATCTGAGATAACACTTGCCATTTTTCATCACCTGCTAATTCTTGTCTTTTGACTTTGGTCAAACATTGACCTTTGACACTTAGACATTTGCCCATGTGTCATGCACCCATAGGAGATTTATTTTGGATCAGTCAACCTGCTAAAATGTAGGTGGACTAGGGTCGCACACCTAGGGAGGTGTGCGCCCATGGATAGAGGCGCCTGGAGTCCCATACAAATGGGACTCCAGTTACTTCGGGGTATCTACTTAGGTGGCGCCAAGGAATAGACTTTGACCAGTCTTAGGCACCATCTAAGGATGATTAAGAGGGGCTCTCATCTGATTGGATCAGGTGATGTCATCCCACCAATCAGATTTAGATCTGATTGCATGAAGCAATGTGATTGGCCGAGATGATGTGGCACTACATGGCGCAGCAGGGTCTATAAAAACCCTATCTGCGCCAAGCTTTAAAGAAGATCTCCAATAGCCCATGCCACAAGGCCTGCCCCTCTCCCTCCTCCATGCCATCTTCAGGTCTCCTCTCTCCTCTCCATGTCCAAGAGGATTTGAGCTCCAGTTTGGTGTGATCCAAGCAAGAGAAAGGTGATGAGAAAGGAAGAAGGCAGCACTGCTGCAAGGAGACGATTTCAGATCTTCAAAAGGAGTTTTGAAGATCCTCCAAATCAGATCTAGATTTGATATTTGTAGTGGTGATAAAGAAGGAGAAGATCTCTAGATTCAATCCAAGTGGATATCGGTAGAGGCCAGGCACTTGCGTGGCTAGATCCAGAACCTCAGGCAATTCAGCAGGATCATCATAGGATAATCTGATTATCCAACAAAAGATACAAAATTAAATCTGATTTAATTTACTTTCATTTTATTTTATTAGATCTATAAAATCAGATTTGAAGTGTCTCAGATCTAATTTAGATTCAAAAGAGAAATTTTTGAAATATCTCTATTGATCCAATTAGATCTGAACGAATCTGACCCTGGAAAATCTGAATTTTCCCTTCACTAGCTTCTTCTTCTTCTCTTCTACAAGAGTCAAAGTAGCCTTTCAATCCTGCCGCTGCTTCTTCCTTTTGTAGTCCCTCCCAAAGATGCTCAACTTCTGAAGATTGAACCTCCGAGGCCACCTTCAAACAATTGACCTTGGCCTATCCATTGGCCTTAGCTAGCTACTCTTGATAGTAGAGTACTACATTGATCATGTTCAGTATAGTTGTACTCCTACATCCCATCTACATGTTATACCAGTGTCTCCACACTACTTGGTTATAAGGACAACCAATGCATATGACATACAATGACCTACACTTGATAAGTTATCATCCTAGTTAATAATTTATCATTTGATCATGAATAATTTATGAACCATCCGATAAATTTTTCTTTATCGATTGAGTATGGTTCTAAGGACTTCATCATGACTTAAGAGTTTATTTAAGGAGGATAGAATTTTTACAAAAAATAAGCTAAATAACTATTATTATTTGATAATTCATATACTAATTTTAATTCATCTACAACTTAGATGATTGGCTTTAGAAAACATTTTCTAACAACTCACACTTGGACTAAAGCCAATCAAGAATAATATCAAATATCATATCTTCTACTTGAGCTTGTAGAACTCCTTAGTTTCGAGGCTATAGCAAATAGGTCAGTTCATGTTCTTCTTTTTTGTTGATCTCCTAAAGATTGATGTCACCCTGATCTAAAATCAAAGGTGGTAGTGATAAGGATTATGTTGGTCCTATGGATGTACCTTCAATTCTTTAACCTGAGCTATGACTCTAGTGTTACATTAGGACTGGACCATCGATGGACGGTGCCTCTCCTAGCATGTTAATGAACTTATGCCACCACATAGCCTATATGGTAGCATCAGATGCTATGATGTACTCTACATCACTAACAGAATAGGCTATAGTATTCTACTTAAAATATTTTCAGTAGATTGTTCCTCTATATAGGATAAATTTATGACTCGACACTCTCTTATTATCTTCTTAATCTGACTAAAAATTGGAACCAAAATCTCCTGCAAGTTTTATGTCAGTTTCTCCATATATGAATCACTAGACCTTAGTATTTTTCAAATACTTAAGGATTATCTATACAATCTTCCAGTGATTCTCATCTGGATCAGACTGGTATCTACTCACTTTCTTTAGTGAGTATACCATATCTAATCTGGTACATAGATTAGGACAATCCAAGCATCCTTTTAGTTCTATCTCTATAGATCTTCATCCATAGGATGAAGGATGCTACTCCCAAGTTCTACATGGAGAAATAAGATGATAGCTAAATCTTTATTCCTTACAATGTTGGAATATCATTCATGATTAAAGAGAATATCATCCACAGACAATACAAGGAGTAACACTATAGAACCTTTTGCCTACTTATAAATGCAGGATTCCTCTTTATTCATAACAAAGACATACATTTAAAATGTATGTTTTAACTCTGAGATAATAGCCAAATGGGCTTTATAAATCTCTACCTTTCCATCTATGCTACTCTAATCATTTTGAAAATTTATTTGTACCCAATGTATTTTATCTCTTCAGGTGAATCAACTAATGTCCACATAGTATTGATCTTCACAGATTCTAATTTAGATTTGATGGCTCCAACCGACTTCTCAAAGTTCAGACCTCTGCATTGCATCACTATAGACAATTAGATCCTTATTATTCTCATCGAGCTCAACAAGATTACCATCCTGAACCTAGAAATGAAAGTATCTATCCAGCTGACACAGTACTCTACTGGATCTCCTAAAATGTGCCTCTTTAATGGGCTCCAGGTTTGATCTAATAAAATCCTATTTTGTAGGTTTACTAGATTGTGTCAGTTCTTTCTACCGGTCAAACATTCTCAAGTTCAACTTTCCTCATCAATTTCTCATGCCCCATCAGTCAATCTCACACCTCATCAGTAAAAATGAGATGTAGACTTAGTCCAAGAGGTTGCCTTAAAAGCAGAAGGACTCTTGGACTAATTCTACGTAAGTTTTTTATGAAGAGTCGCAATATATCATCTTTGGCGCCACCCTTTTCATCCATTAGATCATGAGAAAAGGCTCTAAAAAGGGATGCCCATTCAGCAAGAAGGTATGGAGATAATCTTTGAATAGTCAAAGTCCCAAGAGACCTTGACTTGGTCTAAGAGACGTCAAGGAGGAGTAGGTGGCATGGAGTCTTGGGCGACAAACCATCCTGGGTGAAAAAATTAAAAAGAAAAAAAAAGGAGTATTTCATCTATAAGAAGGACTCTTCTGCACCCCATATCTGATGTCCACACTAATACAAAAATTTACGTGACATAACAAAATGGAAAAAGTCAAAGAAAGGTAGGTGCCAACTAATTCCATGCGCCAAAAAATTCTTTGCGCATGAAAGACTTCCCACGCATAAGAGAGAGACTCTCTAGTGCATGGGATTCAGATATGTGGTGCCACAACTGAAGCCCAATCAGTCTAGGTTAATCCAATTCAAAACTAAATCCTATTTGGCTCAAATCGGATCTAAATTATGCTAAATCGGAAGCCGATTCAAATCCAATTCGAAACCAGGTGCTAGGTTTTGCTACATGTGCTAGCATGTTCATCTTGCAAACATGGTCTAATCCAATTAGACCCTTAATCAACTCTCTTTGTGTGTGACCCATTGGATTTCATATCTAACCAGCAGTGAGTCTAGGTGTGATTTGACCTAATCTAGTTAGAACTCAACCAAACCGATTAAGGTCAAAACTAGCCAACCCAATTTGACTTAATTTAGAACACTTTCTAATTTAATGATCAAATTAAAATTTTAATTTGATCGAACACACAAGACATGATTGATGTCTAGTAACGTATCATGACTTCCCAGAAGATGTAAAATTTTGATGAAAATACCAAAAATATCCTTCAGTGATAATTACCATGCAACTAGATCCTTCGATCTCCCAGCATCCTGAATATGACTCTGGGTATGAAAATATGTCAACCCTAATATCATATTCATTTCTCTTTCAATCTCATGATGATTATTCATTTAATGAAGCATTAGAAATCATTTCTAATTTTTCATCATGCTTTGATCAAAGTCTTCCTGAATCATCATTTGTTTGAAGCAAGTAGGATGCTATTTCCTCTTACCAGGAGAGATCGATTCCATGTTAACCTACTCACAACCTTCATATATATAATCTACCATATCTAGATCATCCCATACATAACTGAGTCATGAATGAGTATGAGCCAAAATATGAATTTCTATACATAAGATTCTATGGTAGTTTCGGGTCAAAGGATTACATACACAAATTCCACTATGACAACCATCTATTGACATGTAGATAAGACTCCATTAGATATTCTCAATTCAGATCAATTCAGTAAACTCATTCTCTAATGAGCACCCACATTCTTGTATTAGTGTCATACACAAGTTATTGTGAGATCAATCACCCTCTCAATCGAGCATACAAAGAATGTGCTAGTCTTACCGAAAAACATGGATCCCTAACTCAATGTCCCATCGACTAGGAATATTTAAATTAGAATTTTAAGATTTTAGGTCTTACTAATATGATCTCATCATAATCCTAAAATCATAGTCCTAATTTATAGGATTCATCATAATCTTAAATAAGTAATAAGACACTACATATGATGAAATAAATGCCTTTATTTATTAAAAATGTCATTACATGAGTCAGGAAGACAACGAACATTCCAAAAATAAATTGGCTTGAGGGCATATTTCTTTCAATCTCCCACTTGCACTAAAGCCAATCACCCTTATATTTTAATCCTATATAATCAAGGTGGCGATCAAACAGTTGCAGTGGTAAAACCTTAGTGAATGGGTCTGCTATGTTGTTCTTTGTGTCCACTCGTTCTATGACTATATCTTGGCTTTCAATAATTTCTCGAACGAGAAGGAAGCATCTTAGAATGTGTTTGAATTTATGATGAGATCTTAGTTCCTTTGCTTGAGCGATAGCTCTAGTATTATCATAGTAAAGTGGTACTGGATTCTCAATTTTAGGAATAACTCCCAATTTAGTGATGAACTTCTTCATCCAGACAGCTTCCTTGGTGGCTTTACTTACAGCTATGTATTCTGCTTCAGTGGTTGAGTCAGCTATAGTTGGCTGCTTAGTACTTTTCCAACTTACTACTCCACTGTTCAGAGTAAATACATATCCTGAAATGGATTTGCTATCATCTGGGTCTGATTGAAAACTAGAATCAGAATATGCTTCTAATTTAAGATCAGAACCTCCATATACTAGAAAAATATCTTTAGTCCTTCTCAAGTACTTAAGAATATTTTTCACAGCTTTTCCAATGATCCTCTCCTGGATCAGCTTGAAATCTACTTGCAATGCCTAAAGCATAAGCAACATCAGGCCTTGTACATAACATGGCATACATTATTGATCCAACAGCCGAAGCATAAGGAATAGAACTCATTCTATTTCTCTCTTCAGGTGTCTTAGGAGACATCTTTTTAGAGAGATGTATGCCTTGACTCATGGGATAAATAACCTCTTTTACTCCCATCCATACTGAATCTTTTCAGTATTAAGTCAATGTACCTTGATTGGGACAAGCCTAGCATCCTCTTAGATCTATCTCTATAGATCTTTATTCCTAGTATATAGGATGCTTCTCCCAAATCTTTCATGGAAAACTTATTTGATAGCCATAATTTGACTGATTGTAACATTGGGATATCATTCCCAATGAGGTAGTATGTCATCTACATACAGAACCAAGAAGACTATGGTTCTCCCACTAGTTTTCTTGTACACACATGGTTCATCAACATTCTTGATAAAACCAAACTCTTTTACTGTTTCATCAAAATGGATGTTCCAACTCCTTGATGCTTGCTTTAATCCATAAATGGATCTCTTAAGCTTGCATACCTGATTTGGTTTCTCATTTGACTCAAATCCCTCTAGCTGTGACATATAGACCTCCTCCTCAAGGAAACCATTAAGGAAGGCAGTCTTTACATCCATTTGCCATATTTCATGATCGTGGTATGCTGCTATAGCAAGCATAATCCTGAATAGATTTGAGCATGGCAACAGGTGAAAATATTTCATCATAATCAATCCCCTATTTTTGCCTAAAACCCTTAGCCACCAATCTGGCCTTATAGGTTTCAATTTGACCATCAGCTCCAATCTTTTTCTTAAAAATCCATTTGCATCCAATAGGGTTTATATCCTCTGGTGCATCCACCAAAGTCCATACTTTGTTGGTGTGCATGGATTCCATTTCGGATTGCATGGCAGCCAGCCATTTGTAAGAGTCCTTACTTTTGACTGCTTCCATATAGGTCAGAGGTTCGTCATTTTCAATGACTTGGGCTTCATTGTTCTCAATAATGAAACCATACCTCACAGGTGTATTTCGTACTCTTTTAGACCTACAGATAGGAGTTATGTGTTCTGGTTCTTTTATATGATTATATGGTTGAGAAATTTCTATTTATTTTTCTTGAACTTCACTAAGTTCAATATTTCTGCCACTGCCCTTTTCTAGGATAAATTCTTTTTTCATGAAAATGGCATGCCTACTTACAAATACTTTTTGTTCAGTAGGATGGTAGAATATATATCCTATACTATTTCTAGGATATCCTATAAATAGACATTTGTCTGATCTAGCATCAAGTTGATGTCCAAATTTTTTTTGACATAAGTTGGACAACCCCATATTTTAAGATACTTAAGATTAGATTTCTTACTTCTTCATATGTCATATGGAGTACTAGATACAGATTTAGAAGAAACTCTATTCATGATGTAAATTGCAGTCTCCAGAGCATGCCCCCAGAAGGAAATAGGTAAATCAATGAAGCACATCATGGACCGTACCATATCTAATAAGGTATGATTTTTTCTTTCGACTACACCATTTAATTATGGTGTATAAGGAGGTGTCCATTCAGAGAGAATCCCTTTAACTTTAAGATAGTCTAGAAACTCACTAGATAAGTATTCTCCTCCTCGATCAGATCGAAGGATTTTTATACATTGTCCAGTTTATTTTTCGACCATACTTTGATACTCTTTAAATTTATCAAAGGCTTCTGATTTGTATTTCATAAGATACACATATCCAAACCTAGATAAATCATCAGTGAATGTTAATAAAATAAGAGTATCCTCCTCTGGCTTGAGTTGTCATAGGACCACATACATCCGTATGTACAAGTCCTAATAACTCATTTGTCCTTTCTCTATGTCCATTAAATGGAATCTTGGTCATTTTACCCATGAGGCATGATTCACAAGTTCCAATGATTCATAATCAAAAGGATCAAAGAACTTTTCTTTGTATAACTTGTTAATCCTAGCCTCACTAATATGACCTAATCGACAATGCCAAAGTAAAGTATTATTTATGTCATCTCTCTTACATTTTCTATTTTCATCAATATGAAATATATTATCATCCAAACATAGAGTCAACAAACCATTGCTAAATATGCCAAAACAAATATTTTCATTAGAATATTTGATCGAGCAACCTTCGCTCGTTACATTAAGACTATAACCTTATTTTAATAACAAGGGTATAGATATAATATTTCTAATGATCTTAGGCATATAATAATAATTTGTAAGCTCTAAGATCTTTCCATAAGGTAACTTCAATATATTTGTCCCTACAGCTTCTGCTTGGATAGATTCTCCTCCAACGCCATAGAGCTTGAAGTCACCTTTCTTCAAACTCTTAATTTTCTGCAGCCCCTGCAAAGATTTGCAGATATGAAAACCACAGTCGGTATCTAATACCCAAGAATTTGAAAAAGAAGAATTTAATGATAATATAGTATGTATCTCATACATACCTTTTGGTGCATTATTTGCACCAGACTTCACAGTTGCAAGGTAAGCCTTGCAATTCCTCTTCCAATGGCCTGCTTTACCGTAGTGAAAATAGGTCATTTGTCCTAGAGACCTTCTTCCTCTTTTTCTTCTTATTTATACCACTTTTAGTATTCAACCTTCTCTTTGAACCCTTTTTGCCTGTCTTCTTCTTGGAGATCCCTTCCATAAGAAGAAGAGGAGCCTTATCTTTCTTGATATGGCTTTCTACTGTCTTGAGCATATTTAACAGCTCAGACAATGAAGAATTCAGTTTGTTCATATGATAGTTCATGACAAACTGAGAAAATGATTCTGGGAGTGATTGCAGGATCAAATCCTGACTTAACTCTCCATCCATTACAAAACCTAATTGACTTAATCGAGTGATTAGGTCAATTACCATCAAAACATGATTTTGTATGGATGTTCCTTCTATCATTCTTGCATGAAATAATTGCTTAGATATCTCATATCTAGCAGTCCTACTATGCTCTCCATAAAGCTCTTTTAGATTGAGCAATATGGACTGAGTGTCCATGCTATCATGCTGCCTCTATAATTCATTATTCATAGAGGCAAGTATGATGCATTTGACAGTAAGGGAATCATTTTGCCACATCTTGTATGTGGACTTATCTTCATCTGTGGCATCATTTCCTAATGGCTTAGGATCAGGGGCATCAAGAATATAGGAGAGTTTTTCTTGACTGAGTACTATTTTTAGGTTTCTCAACCAGTCAACATAATTTTGATCAGTCAATTTATTTGAATCCAAAATTGAACGTAATGAAAGTGAAGAAGCCATTTAATCTACATAATAAAGAACAATATATAAGCAAACAATTCATGATGACAAAATATAATTAAATTAGGACTTTAATTTAATTATGTCTCCCACTAAAAATCATAACCCTCTTATTGATTTTCTTAGTGAGAATAAGATCCTAATTCCTTATAAAAAGTCTTGTGGTTGCACAACAAACCTATTATAAGTTCAAAGGTAGGAAACTCTTTCCAATTGCATTTTATGCAACTCTCAAAAACTTTTGCCTCTAAAACATTAATAGCCTTGTGTTAGCACAACAAACTTTAATATTTTAGTTTAAGTAGAACCCTTCATTTCTATACAGTCAAAATTGAAATATAACTACTTTTGTGGTTACACAACAAAGTAGTATATTCAAAATGCTGTAAGCATCTCAATGCACTAGATTAATATTACATCTTTCCCCATGATAGATCTTGTGGTTACACAACAGAACTAATATGGTTCTGGACATAATAAGAAACTAGTATGAAGGAAGGCCTTAATGTAGTGAATATAATATTAAGCATTTCAATCTGGAATTAAATTAATCGAATCGGCCAGGTAAATGGAGAGAAATGGGAGTCCCCTCGTTGCTTTCCTTAGACACCAATAAATTGGACCAGGTCAGACAACGAAACCAATTAAAAAATCATGTTCTCTTTACCAATCAAGAACCATTTTTTCTAGACATCGATTGATCAATTAGACATCCTGACTGATTCAGCTAAAGATTAATTACACTACAACTTAATATAATTTTTTATAGAGGGATTTAAATGGTCTCAATGCACATATTGATTTAAAACAAACTAAATGCATAATAGCATTAATTATGATAAAATTTATATATGTCAATTAACATGTATAATTATTCTAGGACAACCATCATTATATAGTGAATACTTTCCACTATATCAGGGCAACCTTTATAGAATAATATATACAACATAATCTCATTATGATAAGAAAAAGAATATGATCTCATCATATAAATTAAAACATGCTAAAAATATTATATCATATTTTTCATTTATGCCATTATACTATAAGCAAAGCATTATATGATTTAACCTAATAAGGCTTGCTCTGATACCACTGATGGGATTGGTGTACAGGACGGAAGCATGGATTTCAAAGCAAAAATATGAAATCATATAAACCAAACCCAAAACCCTAGGACCACCTTCATTAGCAATTAAATCATATAACATGCATTTGTAACATAAAAGAAAGTATTAGAACATACCTCTTATCGCTAAACCCTAAATTGACCCTGATTCGTCGGTAGCAGTCCGTCAGGGTTTCCACCAGGTGCCCACGTGTTCACCCTCCAACATTGATCCACACAGAGACTTGATCAAGACACCAGCACCTTTGATTTATATAATTAGAGTTCTAATAATAAGAACTTTAATTAAAAGGGCAAGACCTTCTTTAGCCTTTATGTCACCTTCCTTGCCTCTCCTTATCTATCTTTCTTTTTCTTTTGTCTTCTTAATTTTCCTTCCTAATCTCTTAGTCTTAAGATGACTTCTTATCCTTATAAGGATAAGATCTAGATAAGAGAAAGAAAGAAAGAAAATTGGATAAAAAGAAACTCTTGTAAGAAAGAAAGATAATTTTCACACTCACGGACTCTTGGTGTGCACCCCTATTTATAATGTACGTAGGGGTGCCAACAAAAAATCTCACGCCCTTTCCTCATCAATTTCTCATGCCCCATCAGCCAATCTCATGCCTCATCAGTAAAAATGAGATGTAGACTTAGTCCAAGAGGTGCCTTAAAGCAGAAGGACTCTTGGACTAATTCTACGTAAGTTTTTTACGAAGAGTCACAATATTTCATCTTTGGCGCCACCCATTTTCATCCATTAGATCATGAAAAAAGGCCATCCAATGGCTCTAAAAAGGGATGCCCATTCAGCAAGAAGGCGTGGAGATAATCTTTGAATAGTCAAAGTCCCAAGAGACTTTGACTTGGTCCAAGAGACGTCAAGGAGGAGTAGGCGGCATGGAGTCTTTGGCGGCAAGGGGTCTTGGGCGACAAAACATCCTGGGCAAAAAAATTAAAAAGAAAAAAAAAGTATTTCATCTACAGAAGGACTCTTCTGTGGCCCCATATCTGATGTCCATGCCAATATAAAAATTTGCGTGACATAATAAAATGGAAAAAAGTCAAAGAAGGTAGGCGCCAACTAAATTCCATGCACCAAAGAAGTTCTTTGCGCATGAAAGACTTTCCCACGCACAAGAGAGAGACTCTCTGGCACATGTGGATGTCAGGTATGTGGTGCCCAATCTGAAGCTCAATCAAGTCTAGGTTAATCCAACTCAAGACCAAATCCTATTTGGCTCAAATCGGATCTAAATTAGCCCAAATCGGAAGCTGATTCGAATCCAATTCGAAACCAGGTGCTAGGGTTTGCTACATGTGCTAGCATGTTCATCTTGCAAACATGGTCTAATCCAATTAGACCCTTAATCAAATCTCTTTGTGTGTGACCCATTGGGTTCCACATCTAACCAGCAGTGAGTCTGGGTGTGATTTGACCTAATCTGGTTAGAACTCAACCAAACCGATTTAGGTCAAAACTAGCCAACCCAATTTGACTTAATTTAGAACACTTTCTAATTTAATGATCAAATTAAAATTTTAATTTGATCAAACCCACAAGACATGATTGACGTCTAGCAACGTATCATGACTTTCTGAAAGATGTAAAATTTTGATGAAAATACCAAAAATATCCTTCAGTGAAAATTACCATGCAACTAGATCCTTCGATCTTCCTGCATCCTGAATATGACTCTGGGTATGAAAATATGTCAATCCCAATATCATATTCATTTCTCTTTCAATCTTATGATGATGATTCATTTAATGAAATATTAGAAACCATTTCTAATTTTTCATCATGCTTTGATCAAAGTCTTTCTGAATCATCATTTGTTTGAAGCAAGTAGGATGCTATTTCCTCTTACCAGGAGAGATCGATTCCATGTTAACCTACTCACAACCTTCATATATATAATCTACCATATCCAGATCATCCCGTACATAACTGAGTCATGAATGAGTATGAACCAAAATATGGATTTATATATATAAGATTCTATGGTAGTTTCAGGTCAAAGGATTACATGCACAAATTCCACTATGAGAACCATCTATTGACATGTAGATAAGACTCCATTAGATATTCTCAATTTGGATCAATTCAGTGAACTCATTCTCTAATGAGCACCCACATTCTTGTATTAGTGTCATACATAAGTTATTGTGAGATCAATCATCCTCTCAATCGAGCATACAAAGAATGTGCTAGTCTTACCGAAAAATATTGATCCCTAACTCAATGTCCCATCGACTAGGAATATTTAAATTAGGATTTTAAGATTTTAGGTCTCACTAGTATGATCTCATCATAATCCTAAAATCATAGTCCTAATATATAGGATTCATCATAATCTTAAATAAATAATAAGACACTGCATATGATGAAATAAATGCCTTTATTTATTAAAAATGTCATTACATGAGTCTGGAAGATAAAGAATATCCCAAAAATAAATTGGCTTAAGGGCATATTCCTTTCAATCTCCTATTGACGTTGTCATTGAAGCTCAGAGGAGATCTTATCTCCAGTTGAGGTTGAAAGAGATCTTATCTCCTATTGATGTTGGCGTTGAAGCTTGGGGGAGATCTTATCTCCAACCGAGGTTGAAGAAGATCTTATCTCCTATTGAAGTTGAAGGAGATTTTGTCAAGATCTCTCCTCTCACCTCGTCTAAAATGAATGAGGCCTTCAATTTTGCCCACATTAGGATGAGGTTTCCCTCCTATTTCTAATGGACTGTAGGGCCACATAAGTACCGTTGTCAGGGCCTCTTCCCTCATCTCATCTAAAATGAACAAGGTCTTTGATTTTGCTCACGTTAGGATGAGGTTCTCCTCTTGTTCCTAATAGGCTGTAGGGACACTTAAGGACCATTGTCAGGGCCTCTCCCCTCATCTTATCTAAAATGAATGACGCCTTCGATTTTGCTCACATTAGAATATGGTTCTCCTCCTATTCCTAACGGATTGTAGGGATACATAATGGCCATTATCAGGGCCGTAGGGACACATAAGGGCTATTGTCAGGACCTCTCCCCTCATCTCATCTAAAATAAACGAGGCCTTTGATTTGCTAAGATTAACATAGCCATTTTTTATTGCTTCTTTTCTATCATCACATAATTTTTGTACCAAGAAATAATAATATTAAAATAGAGGAGTTTTATTTAAGAAAAATTACTAATAGTACATTCTCAGATTTTCTAAATTTTAAGGTCGTGGGAGCATTGTTCCTCCAAGCTCCTTCAGGCAATAAGCTCTGGGCCAAATGACCTCCTCTATTTCATACGGGCCTTCCCAATTTGGGATAAGTTTCTCCTAGCTTTGAGGCTAAGAGATGGCAGCTCACCAAAGCACTAAGTCCCTTAGAGATAGTATTGATGATGTTGAGAGGTGGCCGATCTCCTTGTTGTTTCTCACTTCTTGGTGGTTCTGGCTACGGCAGTGCCCTCGACCGATCTACTCTTACTTCAGTTCAACGTCTATGGAGCATTGAGGGGGGCGTAATTGTGAAATCTTTTGGAAGGAGAACTTCTTCGTGCCCTTCTATCGGGGCTTCTTTGATGATGAGCTCAAGGAGTTCGGACTCACTTATACTTGAAAGAAGTTCATGAGCACGGTCGGACTTCATTCGATCCTCCATCAGCTATGGATTTATTAGATTCGCCCACCTGCTGCTCTCCTGTGGCTTCCTTATCCTTTAATTTGAAGGTTTCTTCCACTCGAGCAAATCCTTCAACCCAAGCTAGTAGATCGATAAAGTCCCTAAGATACTTCTTCTTCAAGGAGAACAATAAATCATTCTTCTTAAGGCCGCCCTTGAGTGCGGCCATTACAATAGACTGGTCCAGGTTTTGGACTTTCAATGCAGCGACATTAAATCGGATGACATAAGTCTAGATAGATTCCTCCTTCTACTTGATATGCATCAAGAAATCCAAATTTTGGTATGGGCGTCGACTGCTGACGAAATGAGCCACAAACTGATGGCTCATCTGGTCAAAGAAAAAGATCGTACCTAGCTTTAATGTCCAGTACCAATTTTTTGCTGCTCCCTTTAAGGTAGATGAAAAAGCTCGATATAAGATGGCATCTAGTGTGTCATGGAGTAGTATCATGGTCCGAAAGGCCTCCAAGTGATCGACTGAATCAGAGGTTCCATCGTAGCTTTCAAATTGGGAAAGCTTGAAGTTCGGTGGAATGAGCTCTTGCATAATTCTTTATGAAAAAGGAGAGTCAGTGCAAATATTATTACCGTGTGAGGAGGAAGTATAATAGAGCTCTTCAATTTATTGGCTCATTTTTTGGAGCCTCTGATTCAGTATATCTTCACGATCGTTGATCTCCAGAGTTTTCTGATGGGACAGGGGCAAAGCTTCCCTCGGGGTTAAATCATGATTCGAGCAATGGCTCTTTGCCCTCTGTTTCCCCTTTTTGGAGGTCACTAGTCATCTAGCCCAAGTCGACCATTCTCCGATTGGATCATGGGGCTCCAAAAAAGCCTGCTTCAGTCGAATTAACGTCGGAGCCTGTCGATGTATAGCCTGCACTACCTCCATGAGATTGCAAACCTGCTGGACTAGCAGGTTGAACAGCTCTGCATACACCATCGCTGTAGGTGGAGCTTGAATTATTGGAGCTGGAGCAAAAACGGATGGATCTAGATGAGATCTGGCTACAGAGGCCGTTGATCATTGGGTTGAAACTTTTCTGAGAGGCATTTTTTTTTGGAAGAACTCTAGAGAGAAAAAAGAGAGATTGTTGTTGAGCACTCCTTTATGAATAAAGGAACCTCAAAAAAAGAGGTGCCTTTCCTCTAGCGCCAATCCTGTTGGTGCAGAATCTGGTTAACGTCGGATCGAGCTGGAGGTGGAGAAGAAGAGGTCGCCGTCGGTGACTTACAAAATAAAGTTCCATCCAGAGTCGGTGGTCGTGGCTTTGGTAGGACCCTCCAATGATCAAGTCAGCTCTTCTGGACAACAAAAATGGAGTGCTCAGAAAAGAATTCAATAAAATTTTGGAAAGAAGTAGAGAGCTTAGAGAAAACGTATCTAGAGGATCCCTTTTTATAAATGGAGCCTATCATAACCGTCTGGTAGTGGAGTCACCTATAGTAGACTGATAAATGATAGTCGTAACCATTTTGATAAATGACAGTCATAATCATTCGGTAGTGGGATCACCTATTCGTTGAGATTTAATAGTCGAAGTCTAGAGAAAGTAGGCGTTGGTTGGTGAAAAGCTTTGACATATATCAATTTCAGAGGAGTTCAGACTCCTAAAGGGAATACGACTAGAGGGGATCATCTAGGAGAAATACTACTTAAAATTTGAAAGTAATCCGCTAGAGAAATTCAGATGAAGTTTGACTAAAGGAGAAGTTCGAAAGGAGTTTGGCCCCTATAGAAATCCGACTGAAGGAGGGATCTGAAAGGAGTTCGTCTCCTATAGGAATCCGACTGAAGGAGGGATCCGAAAGGAGTTTGGCTTCTATAGAAATTCGACTGAAGGTGAAGTTTGGAAGGAGTTCGGCTCCTATAGAAATCTGACTGAAGGAGGGGTTTGGAAGGAGTTCGGCTCCTAAAGGAATCCGACTGAAGGAGAGGTCTGGAAGGAGTTTGGCTCCTATAGAAATTTGACTGAAGGATGGGTTTCGAAAGAGTTTGGCTCCTAGAGAAATTCAATTGAAGAAGAGGTCTGAAAGGAGTACTGCTCCTGAAGGAATCCGACTGAAGAAGAAATGCGGAAGGAGTTTGGCTTCTACAGGAATTCGACTAAAGGAGGGGTCCGGAAGAAGTTCGGCTCCTGTAGAAATTCGAATAAAGGAGAGGTCTAGGAGGAGTTCGACTACTGGAGGGAGTCTGGGTGCTTGAAGGAGTTTGACTAGGGTTTGGCCACTGGAGGGAGTCTGGAAGGGATTCGGCCGCTGGAGGAGTTTGGCTGCTAGAGGAGTTCGATCGGCATTCGACTATTGGAGAGAGTCTGGGAGGGGTTCGACCATTGGAGGAGTTTGGTTGCTAAAGGAGTTCTATCGGGGTTCAGCAATTGGAGAGAGAATTCTCAATCAAAGCTTTCCATGGTTACCAGTCGCATTAGGCTAAGCATCAGACTGGACATCGGTGGGAGTGGGGTTTATCCCCAATAGAGATTGTGACATGTCCTGTTACCATCTAGAAGTAAAACTAACTACGTCACACAAATAAGGGTTTAGGTCTGTATGTCATCAATTAGGCTAAATTGGTTTGATTGATTTGGATTAGATCCAATCAAGTTCATGAAAATCATGCTAGCACACAATTGGACCTGACATTCTCCTTCTGTCGACTTTCTGGTTTATCTCAACTAAGTCAAATTGGATTTGGCTTGTCTTGGAACCTTGTATGGGTTTGTCTTGGTTTGGCTATAGCTTATTCTAGTTAGAATGGAGCTTATCCTATTGAGATTAGGGCTTGTCTTAAATTCATGCAAGGGGTACCAGGATAAAGGATCTTTTGATCCGGTCTTTGCAAGAACTAAGGGATGAGGTGCTTGCCCCCCAGAATTCTCTTCAGGCACACACCCTAGATGATTTTTTTATGGAACATGAGGATGCACACCCCCTCTTGGCATGCCCCTTAGTGGATAAGGCTTAGGAGTTACTCATTCAAAGGAGTTTGAATAAGTCTAAAGTTTGAATGGTTAAAACTCTAAGAGAGAACCTCTGCGTGAACTCTAGATAATGTGGTGCCTATTTTGCTCATATTTTATGAAGAAAAAATCTGATTTTCTACCGCAGGATCATCCAGATCTGATCAGATCTAAGATGAATTTTTCTACAAAAATTTTTATGATTTGATCAAATCTAAAAGTTCTTAGATTTGATCATAGTGATCTGATATTAAAAATTAAAAATAAAATTAAGTTAGATTTAATTTTAAGTACCTAGTTGGATAATCTAGTTATCCTGCAATGATCCTGTTGGTTCCTAAGGTTCTTGAATGAGCCACGCACGTGCCTTACCTCTACCAATATCCACTCAGGCTGGATTTGAATATCTTCTTCTCATGAATCTTTTCTTCAAAGATCAAATTTGAATATGATCTGTAGATCCTTCAAAACTATTTCTGAAGGAAGCCCGCTCGTCTCATAAATACCGTCACAAACATCCTGAATCTTATGCCCAGGACCTTGGATCTTCAACTCAGATTTTTGCCTAATTTTTAGACTTGTAGAAGAGAGGGAGAGAGAGAATCAAAGAGGTGTGAAAGATGAAAGGGGCAGCACTTGGGCATGGAAAGGAGATCACGTCTTAAAGACCCTTTGGTGTAAGGGTTCTTATAGAAAAACCCTACACCATATAGGAGTTCCTTTTGATCAAATAACCATATTATTTGATCTTTTGGGACTTCTATAATTAATCTCCATGTCAAACACCAGATCTCTATCTAGTTTTGATGCCAAAAAGCCATCAAAAAGGGGGTGGCATGAGTAGATAAGGAAGAGTCCCTTGCACCTAGGACTCTTCCCTCAAGAGTTTGATCCAAATTGAATTCTATCAAAACTTAGTCTAGAAATCTCTATAAATCATAAAATTTGGCACACTCAAAGAACAACTCAAGCCCTATCACATATCCAAAAATTAGATCAAAACAATTTCTAGAGAATTTTCTAGATACATCTAATCGGGTGACCCTCAATTTTCTTAATTGGGTCAAATTTTGACCCTAGTCCAATTAGACTAGGAATGGATTTAATTTCTACAATTTTCTAATTGGGTCAATTTTGACCCTAGTCCAATTAGACTAGGAATGGATTTAATTTCTATAATTAACCTAGACTAGCTTTAGTCATATGAAAATAAATCTATTCAAGATACAAAAATGAGTCAAATCAAATTTGACTTGATTACAATGAATCAGAAAGATTATAGAAGGAGAAAGCTAGGTTCAATCGTGTGCTAGCACGACTACCTTGAACCTGATTGGATCTTATCCAAATCCAAATCAATCAAATTGGGTTAGCTCCATTAATGACATCTAGACCTAAATGCTTGTTTGTGTGATCTAGTTAGGTTTATTTCATATGATAATGAAGCATGTCATGACACTATCATCGACATCATCAAATACTTTCAATGGATCAGTACTTTTTGATTCATTATTAGAATGATCAATCTTAAGATCATTCTAATTGCTTCCAAAATTCTAGTGGCACTAGCAGTATATGGTGGTAACCATCATAATTGAAATTGAATCTCCGTGCAGCTACCTATGCAATTGGTTCTTCTATCTTAGCTCCAACAGGATTAGGCTT
>QRFJ01001868.1:28551-46497 GCA_006176705.1 Cocos nucifera | reverse complement strand
AGAATTTTCTAGATACATCTAATCGGGTGACCCTCAATTTTCTTAATTGGGTCAAATTTTGACCCTAGTCCAATTAGACTAGGAATGGATTTAATTTCTACAATTAACCAGATCTAGACTAGTTTTAGTCATATGAAAATAAATCTATTCAAGATACAAAAATGAGTCAAATCAAATTTGACTTGATTACAATGAATCAGAAAGATTATAGAAGGAGAAAGCTAGGGTTCAATCGTGTGCTAGCACGACTACCTTGAACCTGATTGGATCTAATCCAAATCAATCAAATTGGGTTAGCTCCATTAATGACATCTAGACCTAAATGCTTGTTTGTGTGATCTAGTTAGGTTCAGTTTCATATGATAATGAAGCATGTCATGATCACTATCATCGACATCATCAAAATACCTTTCAATGGATCAGTACTTTTTGATTCATTTAATTAGAATGATCAATCATTAAGATCATTCTAATTGCTTCCAAAATTCACTAGTGGCACCTAGCAGTATATGGTGGTAACCTATCATAATTGAAACTGAACCTCTCGGTGCAGCTACCTATGCAATTGGGTTCTTCTATCTTAAGCTCCGACAGGATTAAGATTAAGGTGAACTCGTTAAGGTGAACTCGTCAAATCCAACATCCATCATATGAATTAATCATTTGATTCGAGTCTGATGTGAAACTCTAATAGAAACTTTTTCTATCATCTTCACTCTGCCATGGCCATGGGCTTAAGGACTCAATCTCATGATTATTATAGGGCTACTCCTCATCTACCGAGATAGATAGATCTTCTGTTGGTGCAATCCAATTCCTAAAATGAACATGCTATAGCCAACATACACCTCAAGATTTCGAATGGCTAGGAGATCAAGTTATGGTGTAGTCAAACTATAACACCCTCAAGATACTATCGATGCACCTCAGTCAAAGAACCAGACACACCACTACAACATCGAGCCAGTCATCGACGAGAAGGTAGATTCTTATGGTTGCTCGAGATGGTCATGCTGAATGCCTCATTCTCTAACGAGTACCTAAACTTTCACTCTGGTGTCTCCATACTATAGACTCAAGATAGATCTATCCTAGAAGCAAAGATCGCATACCAACCTTCTGAAGGGAAAAATCTTATTTCCCAGTCAGGTTCGTTCAAATTTGATTGGACAAGAGAGATATTTCAAAAATTTTCTCTAAGATCAAAATCAGATCTGAGACTCTTTAGATCTATGCATCATTGATCTTATAAATTAAATTAAATTAAATAAATCTAATTTAATTATATCTTTATTTTGGAATATCTAATTATCTTATGATGATCTCGATGTTTGCCTGAGGTTCTGACGTAGCATGCAGATGCCTGTGCCTCTACCGGTATCCACTTGGGCTGGATCTAGAGATCTTCTCTTTCTCAATCAATCCTCAAAAATTAGATCTAGATCCAATCTTGAAGGTCTTCAAAAACTCTTTTGAAGAACAACCATTGTCTCTTACAGCAGTGCTGCGTTCTTCCTTTCTTTATCGCCTTTTACTTGCTTGGATCGCTCCTAACTCATGCCCAAAATCTCTTAGGCATGGAGAGGAGAGAGAGGATAGAGAGTGGCATGGAGAAGGAGGTAGAAAAGCTTTGTTGGCATGGGCTAAAGTAGAAGCTCATAATTCTAAGCACAGATAGGTTATATAGACCCTGCTACGCCTTGCGGTTGATCTCTCTGTTAAGGTGAACTCGTCAAATCCAACATCCATCATATGAATTAATCATTTGATTCGAGTCTGATGTGAAACTCTAATAGAAACTTTTTCTATCATCTTCACTCTGCCATGGCCATGGGCTTAAGGACTCAATCTCATGATTATTATAGGGCTACTCCTCATCTACCGAGATAGATAGATCTTCTGTTGGTGCAATCCAATTCCTAAAATGAACATGCTATAGCCAACATACACCTCAAGATTTCGAATGGCTAGGAGATCAAGTTATGGTGTAGTCAAACTATAACACCCTCAAGATGAACTATCGATGCACCTCAGGTCAAAGAACCAGACACACCACTACAACATCGAGCCAGTCATCGACGAGAAGGTAGATTCCTTATGGTTGCTCGAGATGGTCATGCTGAATGCCCTCATTCTCTAACGAGTACCTAAACTTTCACTCTGGTGTCTCCATACTATAGACTCAAGATAGATCTATCCTAAGAAAGCGATCGCATACCAACCTTCTGAAGGGAAAAATCTTATTTCCCAGGTCAGGTTCGTTCAAATTTGATTGGATCAAGAGAGATATTTCAAAAATTTTTCTCTAAGATCAAAATCAGATCTGAGACTCTTTAGATCTGATCATATTGATCTAATAAAATTAAATTAAATTAAATTAAATCTAATTTAATTATATCTTTATTTTGGATAATCTAATTATCTTATGATGATCTCGATGTTTGCCTGAGGTTCTGGACGTAGTCATGCAAGTGCCTGGCCTCTACCGGTATCCACTTGGGCTGGATCTAGAGATCTTCTCTTTCTCAATCAATCCTCAAAAAATTAGATCTAGATCCAATCTTGAAGGTCTTCAAAAACTCTTTTGAAGAACAACCATTGTCTCTTACAGCAGTGCTGCGTTCTTCCTTTCTTATCGCCTTTTACTTGCTTGGATCGCTCCTAACTCATGCCCAAAATCTCTTAGGCATGGAGAGGAGAGAGAGGACTAGAGAGTGGCATGGAGAAGGAGGTAGAAAAGCTTTGTGGCATGGGCTAAAGTAGAAGCTCATAATTCTAAGCACAGATAGGGTTTATATAGACCCTGCTACGCCTTGCGGTGCCACATCATCCTGGCCAATCACGACCCTTTATGCAATTAGATCTAAATCTGATTAGTGGGATGACATCATTTGATCTAATTAGATCTAAATCTGATTGGTGGGTCAAACAAGTCTTCTTGGCACCATCTAGTTTGATTCCATGAAGCAACTGGAGTCCCATCTGTATGGGACTGCAAATCTTATCCTCATGGGATGCATGCCTCCCTAGGCATGCACCTCTTGTCTGTCTACTTTTTAGAAGGAGGACAAGGGCCAAGGTTCTCTCCTATGGGTGCATGATATATGGGCAGATGTCTAAGTGTGAAAGGTCAACATTTGACCAAAGTCCAAAGATAAGATTTAGCAAGTGATGAAAAATGGCAAGTGTTGTCTCAAATTTATCTAATAAATTAAGACAATCCTTTCCTGACCTAGACAAGCTCTAGTCAGATCAATTAAAAATTTTTGATTGAGTCCAAACATATTTGGCATAGTCAAGACAAGTTTTAATGATTGTTAAATGAGAACATTAGGCTCAATCGTATGCTAGCCAATTTTCTTGAACCTAATTGAATCTTATTCAAATTAATTGAACTGGGTTAAACCAATTGATGATATCTAGATCAAAACCTTTGTTTGTGTGATCCAATTAGATTTAGTTTCATATGGTAATGGGATATGTCATGATCTCTATCATCGACATCATCGAAACATCTTTCGATGGATCAGAACTTTTTTGATTTGGACAACTAGTATGATCGATCATCCAAATCATTCTAATTGCTTCCAAAATCCACCAGTGACACCTAGCATCATATGGTAGCAACCCATCAGAACTAAAAGCAAATCTATCAGTGTAGTTTTTCGTGTGATTAAGTTCCTCTATCTTGAGTCCCGATCGGATTAGGGTTAAGGTGATCTCGTCAAACTCTAATTTCCGTCATATGAATTAATCATTCGATTCAAGTCCAATATGAAAACCCTAATAGAAAGTCTTTCTATTATTTCACTCTGCCATGGCCATGGGCTTATGGACTTGATTCTCATGATCATCATAGGGCTACTCCTCATCTATCAAGGTAGGTAGATCTCCTATTAGCGCAATCCAATTCCTACAATGAACATGCTATAGCCAACATACATTTTAGGATTCCGAATGGCTAGGAGATCGAGTTATGGTAAAATCCAACTATAACACCCTCAAAGTGAACTGCTGATGCACCTCAAGTCAAAGAACCAAACACACTACTATAGCTTCGAGCCAATCATCATGAGAAGGTAGACTTCCTTATGACTGCTCGAGGTGGTCACGCTCAGCTCCCTCGTTCTCTAACGAGTATCTGTACTCTCGCTCTGGTGTCTCTACTTCATAGACTCAAGACTCATCTATCCTAAAGAAGTGATCATACACTAATCTTTTAGATCAATCACCATCCTCATGATGATCCTACGGTCGGGAGCATTTTATGAGTTAATAATGAAAATTCATGTCTTAAATTTTTAACTCTTGAAAATATGAACTATCATTGCTATTAACTCAAGGGATGTATCACAAACACTTTTAAATACACATTATGATAAAAAATAACTCATTTTATTATTTATAGTTAAAATTATAATTTTGCCCTTAGAAGTGTGTTACAAGTGTTAGCCAATCTGGCTTCAATGGAACATATATCTAACAAACTCCCACTTTGTTCCTGAATCTTGTGCCAAAAATCTTGGACCTTCAACTCAAATTTGTACCTAATTTTTTTGGCTTATAGAAGAGAGGGAGAGAGAGGATAGAGGAGGTGTGGGACATGGTATGGATGATAACACCTCTACATGAAAAATAAAATCATGCGATGCTCTCTTTGGCAGGAGAAAGGTTTCCTAAACCCAATGCCATTTAGAGTCCTTCTTTGATCAAATCACTTATTATTTGATCGAAGAGACTCTAGGACTTATTCTTCATGTGAAAATTCAGATCTCATCTAGTTTTGTCACCAAAATTCAATTTAAAAGGTGGCCGCATGAGTAGATAAGGAAGAGTCCAATGCGCCTAGGATTCTTTCCTTAAGAGTTTGATCCAAAATAAACTCTATCAAAACTTAGTCAAACCACCACCATAAATCATAAAATTTAGTACTTAATAAGTACCATAAACTCACCAATAAAAGAATTAATTTATTAATTAATTCATATTAACTTTTAAAAATTAATGATCAATTTATATATTTTAAAAAAATTAATATTTTTATTAATTAAAAAATTAATTAAAAATAATAAAAAATAAAAAAATAAAATTTTATAATTAATGGAAAGAGCTCATTTTTTTTATCATAATAAAATAAGTTTGAAATAAAACAAGCTAAAACGAAGAAGATATGAATTTTTAAAGAAATAAAATAAATAAAAATTTAAAAAAAACATATAGCTCAGCCAGCTCAAGCTACCGTGCCATATCAGTCAATGCATCCAAACACGCTGAACCAAGCCGACAAGCCAACGCACCAAGTCAGCCATGCAAGCTAACTCAACCATGAAAGTCGTCAGTCGGTCCACAATCCAGGCGTGGACCGCTAGCTCAGCAAAAATCGACGAATCATGGCACGACACGTGGTGGACATAGACCCTTAAAGGATTCATAGAAAATCTATCATAGCTCATAGGGCATTTTGGTCTTTTCACTCGATGATAGCAGCATTGATTGGCTACGACCAGTCCATGCGGTCCATGGGAATAGTAATTACATGATCGGACGGCTGCGGTAGCTTGCAGTCAAGATCAAATGGCTATGATTATTTTTGGATTTGATTCAGCTTCAGACTTCACATGGATCGCCATCCAATAGTAGCACATGATCTAGGGGATGATCCAATGGTCTAGAATGCTCCCAACAGTAATCAAGACTCCAGACGCACGATCAGTGGCCAGATTTTCTCCATCAATGCATGATCAACGGTCAGAATTTAATCCGATCTTATCTGGGCAGATACGCATTTGATTTTGATGATTTTTGGCTCGTTGAATTTCTATTGAATGGCTAGATTTCATCAAACCCACCTTATTTCATCCAGGACTCTTTTTTTATCCAAATTTTATTCGAGTTTCTTTGTATTTTGAAGATTAAAAAGGCTATTAGTCCCACATTGCCTAGAAGAAAATCCTCCACCCTTTCTAGCTCTATAAAAAGGACCCCATGCCTCTAAAAATAGACAGATCTAGTGGAAAGAAAGTCAAGGTATATGGTGGAAGCCAAGCTCTAGGTTGAAGGTTGCTTCAAAGCTACAGTGCTGAGAAGAAGAGCCAGTCTGCTATGCTATCTCCACGCCTACGCTGATCTACGATCTCCTTCTAGTTTTCTTTTTTCTTTCTTTTCTTTTAATTTCTTATATTTAAATTCTAAATTTGAGTTTTAATAAAGAAAGCTTTATTATTCTTTTCAATTCTAACTCTTTAAATTAATTATTCTTTATTGCTCTTTAATTTTATTGCAAGTAGCTGCTAAGATCTAAATAGTGGATCTTAGTACCAAATTTATTTTTGCATAATTTAAATTTTGCTTTTATTTATAAATCTATTTTTTGACTTTTATTTTCAAAAACCCTTCTTTTCTTTTCTTTTAAAAAATAAAAAAATAAAAAAATCAAAGATTTTAGAATTAAATCATTGCCTCTTTGTGGATTCGACCCGACTCACTACGCTCTTTATAATTTTTAATTAATTTAAAAGTCAAATTTAAACTGATTAACATGGTGTCTTAACGACAACATCACGCTCTTATCAAGTTTTTGACACCGTTGTCGGAGAGGTATAAAAATTAAAAATTTTTCATTTTTTTGACTTCTTTTTATTGCCTACTAATTATTTTTCTTATTTATTTTGCAGAAAAAAATAGAGAAAAGAACAAAGAAGATTAGGGCACGAACAAAACTCTCAATCCTATTTGGTGAAATCATTCCTAAACCCTAAATCTCTTTCTTTATTTTTAATATTTACTTTATTTTCAAATTAATTAAAAATTACCTACTTAAATCTAGTTAAAAATCTCATCATAAGATTAGAAATCCTAATTATTTAGAGCATCCATCATATTAGTTTTATTTTTATTTTTTTTTTGGTGATTGCTGGAGGCAAGATAAGCCTTTCAGAATTCAACTAGTTGCATGCATCTAGTTTAAATTGCATAGAACTCTTTGATTGAAATTTTTTTTGTGCATATTCATATTAAACCAAATTAAGACACAACCCATTAAACAAGATAAGGTAGGAATTTGATCATCCTTCCTTGGCCCACAAACAACCAACCAGCATCCTGCATTAACCCAAACCTTAACTTTTAAAATCAATTAGACGTCAACCCTTAAGGATATTGAAGCTCAATAGGATAAGGAATCCTAAGAGTTAAACCAAGTTAGGGTTAATCAATTTGACTGTTGTCTAAAAAAGTGATTCAGAAATGACTGGGCTTGAAGAAAGGTGGTTACTTAATTGATTTCGTTAGCTTACCTAGCCAAGCACAATTGGTGTCTAAGGCAAGCAACGAGAGGAATCCCACCGACCTTACACTTACCTAGCCAGTTGATTGGCTGATCCTCTACTTGTAGGGCTCGAAGGTGATCTTAGTAGTTAGGAGCTATCTAGACCTAAGACAACACTTAGTCAGGATTGATAGCCTAACTTGTTTGCTACATAATATCAAACATAAACCATAAATTAACTCTTCTCTCTATCATCTCTAGATTTAAGACTCCTTAGGATCTTTCTTTAGAATCCTCTTCTTTCTTTCTCTCCTCTTTTCTTAAAATAATAATAATAATAAAATAAAAAATAAAAAATATATATATCTTAAACCATATATTGGGTTGCACTAGTACATGTAGGATAGAAGATCGCTTTTACCTGACCTAGTTAAACCAAATCCTGAAATTGAAAGACTAATTCATATAAGACCAGATAATTAAATGGCTGAAAATCATGAAGAACCACCTAGGCAGATGAAGGAATACTTTATTCCTTCCACCTACAATCCATCGACTTGCATCCACTTATCTAATATCCCTGCTAGCCACTATGAGATCAAGTTGACCACAATCTAGATGCTCAAATCTTTTTTTGGTAACACCAATGAAGACCCTTACAAACATCTGGATGAATTCTTAGAAATCTGCTCTACGGTAAAAATTCAGAATTTTTTTGATGATGCCCTTAGACTGATCTTATTCCCTTTCTCATTAAAAGATAAAGCCAAGTATTGGCTTGGCACATTAAAAGAACAATTCAAACATGGGCAGTGATGCAACATGAATTTCTTAAGAAATTTTATCCCATAGGATGAGCAAATACCATGAGGTGAGCCATCACGGGATTTGCTCAGCTTCCAGGGGAACAAATTCATGAATCATGGGAAAGACTTAAGGAACTTCTTAGAAAATGCCCATACCGTGGTCTATCTAAGTGGCAAATTATACAAGCTTTCTATGAAGGTTCAGGAGATCAATATAAGCAGATGGTTGATGCATCCTATGGAGGTGCATTCATAAGCAAAAGTGAGGATGAAGCTTATACCTTGTTTGAAACCTTAAGTGAAAACTCTATTAACCATGCTTCATTATCCTCTTATGAAAGATCAATTTCTCAATAAAAATGGACAAGAATTTATGAGATCAAAACTCCAGAAATTAATTCTAAGACAAACTTGAATATAATAGCACAGAAATTAGATAAAGTCGATCTTATTGCCTAGAAATTAGATCAATTCCTAAATCTAGGTCAACAATCTCCTGCACAATACACACCAGCTTCTAATTATCAGTAGATTTGGTCTATTTGTGCTAGCCCAACACATCATGTATGTGAATATCCTATGGTTGCATAATTACCACCTTTTATCCAAAAAGAAGTCTAAGCTGCTCAAGGTTACTCCAAACCACTTAATGACCCATATTCAAATTCATATAACCCTGGTTGGAGAAACCATCCGAATTTCTCTTGGAGACCATAACAGACTCAGGCTCAAACCCAAATCCAACCAGTCTAAAATTATCAAAATAGGACCCAATACCAGAACTATGCCTATAATAAGGGTCAGCTTAGTCAGTCTTCTCAACCACTGTATTATAATCAGCCCTCATACCCACCTCCTCAACAGACCAATCTAGCCGACGATAAATTCAATCAACTTCAATAATTAATTCTAAGCTAACAACAATCAATCACTAGGCTAAAAGCTCAAATAGGATAATTAGCTGAGTCTAGCATGAGGAGAGAATCATGTCAATTATCAAGCCAACTAATTGCAAATCCTAAAAATAATCCATCCAATGTCTATCAACCACCTAAATTTACTGATCCGTCTAACATCCCACCCAAGAATCCCCAATTAGAAAATGCCAAAGCAATATCTGAACTTAGAAGCGGTAGGATTCTTAAGGATCCATACCAAGACCAGGTGATGAAGCCAATACTGATATTAGCCAAGATGAAAAATTTGAAGAAAAGGATAGTACTGAAACTAATCATATAGAAGAACCTGAGCTTAGAACTAGTATTGACACTGATAAGATAGATAAAGAAAAAAGAGAACAGATGAATTAGTCGAGACATATAAACCCAAAGCCCCATTCCCTTCGATCTTAGAAGCAGACTCTTTCCGTAAAAAGCAAGAAGCACACAACAAGGAGCTAATGGAACTATTTAAACAAGTTCATATTAATTTACCCCTCCTCGATGCAATTCAGCATGTCACGGCCTTTGCTAAATTTCTAAAAGAACTTTGCACCCAAAAGCGTGAGCCACAAACCATCAAAAGAGTTATGCTATCTGAGGATGTAAGTGCAGTCCTATTAAATCCAATACTTCAAAAGATAAAAGACCCTGGTGCTCCCTTAATTTTATGTGTTATAGGAGGCATAACCTTTAACCGAGCATTACTATACTTAGGAGCTAGTGTAAACCTACTTCCAACCTCGGTTTAAGAAAAATTTGGGATTGGAGAACTAAAACCCATAAGTTATTTTGCAATTAGCTGATAGATCTATAAAAACACCGCATGGTTTGATTGAGGATGTTCTAGTTAGAGTAGACAAATGTTATTTTCTAGTGGACTTCCTCATACTTGACATGGAACCATCCCAAGAACTTAACCAGAATCCCATAATTTTAGGACGTCCATTCTTATCGACTACCAATGCCAATATCATCTGTAAGATAGGAGCTATGGACATTTCTTTTGGAAATCAAAAAGTAAGAATTAATATTTTTAATACCACAAAATATACTCAAGAGGAGGAAGATTGTTCTGTAATCAATCAGGTTGATGAAATAGTTGAATCTAATTCCTCCCTAGATTTACTACAAGATGATAAACCCACTGAAGAAACTCAGACCCAGGAAGTGAATGCCTTGCTTAATTCACCTCCACCATCACATTCATTACCTTGGTCAGTGAAAGTTGAGCCCTTATCCGAGCGAAAAATTAAACCATTACGTCCTTCAATTCAGGCCCCACCATAATTTGAACTAAAACTTTTACCTAAATCACTTAAGTATATATTTTTAGGGTCAAAGAAATTGCTACCAGTAATAACTGCTTCTAACTTAACTACTAAATAGGAAAACCAACTGGTAAATATTCTGAAAACATATAAGGAGGCCATAGGTTGGACCGTCGCTAATTTAAAAGGAATTAGTTAGTGAAAATCTACCATAAAATCTTTAGATGAACTCTAAGAAAGTTTCTAATTAATCTACCATAAAATTTACTTTTGAAACTCAATACTTAGTGATACTTTCTAAACTTTTGATCTTAAATCCTAGATTTATTCTTGTGAAGGAGGATCTCAATGAATTTTGGTAATTGATGATCATCAAAAACTCACCAATAAAAATACTAATTTATCAATTAATTTATATTAATTTTTAAAAATTAATTATCAATTTATATATATTTTTTAAAAATTAATATTTTTATTAATTAAAAAATTAATTCAAAAATAATAAAAATTAAAAAATAAAATTTTATAATCAATGAAAAGAGCTCATTTTTTTGATCATCATGAAATAAGTTTGAAATAAAATGGAGCTAAAACGAAGAAGATATGATTTTTTAAAAAAATAAAATAAATAAAAATTAAAAAAAACATACGGCTCAGTCGACTCAAGCCACCGTGCCATATCAGTCGATACGTCCAAATGCATCGACCCAAGCTGACAAGCCAATATGCCAAGCCAACCATGCAAGCAGACTCAGCTATGGATGCTGTCAGTCGATCCACGATCCAGACGTGGACCGCCAGCTCAGCAAAAATCGACGAATCACGGTGCGACACATGGTGGACCTAGACCCTTAAAAGATTCATAGAAAATCTATTATGGCTCATAGGGCATTTTGGACTTTTCGCTCAATGATAGGAGTACTGATTGGCTGCGGTGTGTGGTGTGGCCGGTCCATGCGATCCATGAGAATAGTAATTATGCGATCGAATGGCTGCGATAGCTTGCGATCAAAATCAAATGACTATGGTTATTTTCATATTTGATACAGCTTCAGATTTCATGTGGATCACCATCCAATGATAGTGCATGATTTAGGGGATGATCCAACGGTCCAGAACACTTTCGATGGTAATCAAGACTTTAGACACGCGATCAGTGGCCAAATTTTCTCCATCAATGCGCGATCAACAGTCAGAATTTAATCCAACCTGATCTGGGCTGATACGCATCCAATTTTGATGATTTTTGGTCAGTTGAATTCCTATTGAATGGTTGGATTTCATCAAACCCACCAAAATTTGTCCAACACTCTTTTTTTCTCCAAATTTTATTCGAGTTTCTTTATATTTTGAAGATTAAAAAGGCTATTAGTCCCACATTGCCTAGAAGAAAATCCTCCACCCCTCCTTGCTCTATAAAAAGGTCCTCAGGTCTCTAGAAATAGATAGATCTGGTGGATGAAAAGCCAAGGTATAGGATGGATGCCAAGCTCTGGGTTGAAGGTTGCTTCAAAGCTACAGTGCTGAGAAGAAGAGCCAGTCCTCTACGCCATCTCCACACCTACGCTGATCTGCAATCTCCTTCTAATTTTTTTTTTCTTTTTTTTTTCTTTATTTTTTTTATATTTAAATTTTAAATTTGAGTTTTAATAAAGAAAGCTTTATTGTTCTTTTCAATTCTAGCTCTTTAAATTAATTGTTCTTCATTACTTTTTAATTTTATTACAAGTAGCCGCTAAGATCTAAATAGTGGATCTTAGTATCAAATTTATTTTTGCATAATTTAAATTCTACTTTTATTTATAAATCTATTTTTTAAGTTTATTTTTCAAAAATCCCTCTTTTCTTTTCTTTTAAAAAATAAAAAAAATTAAAGATTTTAGAATTAAATCATTGCCTCTCTATGGATTTGATCCGACTCACTACTCTTTTCATAATTTTTAATTAATTTAAAAGTTGGATTTAAACTGATAAATATGATATCTTAATGACAACATTGCACTCTTATCAACACTCTCATAGCATTCTTGAGTGCAATCACATATCCAAAAATTAGATCAAAATGATTTCTAGAGAATTTTCTAGAAGTATTTGATCAAGTGACCCTTAATTCTCTTAATTGGGTCAACTTTTGATCCTAGTCTAATTACACTAGGAATGAATTTAATTTCAATAATTAATCTAATCTGGACTAGTTCCAGTTAGATGAAAAAAATTCATTCAAGATATTGGAATAAGTCAAATCAAATTTGACTTGATTGCGACGAATCAGAAAGATTATAGAAGAAGAAAGCCAGGCTCAATCATGTGCTAACATGATTACCTTGAACCTGATTGGATCTAATCTAAATCAATTAAACTAGATTAGCTCAATTGATGACATCCAAACCCAAATCCTTGTTTATGCGATCTAGTTAGATTCAGTTCTATATGGTAGTGAGACATATCATGATCTCTATCATCGACATCATCGAAACATCTTTCAATGGATCAGAACTTTTCTGTTTCATACAATTAGAATGATCGATCATCAAAATTATTCTAATTACTCTCAAAATCTAATAGTGATACCTAGTAGTATATGGTGGCAATCCATTAGAACTGAAAATAAATCTCTAGGTGCAGTTACCTATTTGATTGGGTTCTTCTATCTTGAGCCCTGATAGGATTAGGATTAAGGTGAACTCATCAAACCCAACATCCATCTAATGAATTAATCATTTGATTCGAGTCTGATGTGAAATCCTAATAGAAACTCTTTCTATCATCTTCACTCTGTCATGGCCATGGGCTTAAGGACTCAATCTCGTGATTATCATAGGGCTACTCCTCATCTACTGAGGTAGATAGATCCCATATTGATACAATCCAATTCCTACAATGAATATGATATAACTAACATACACCTCAGGATTTTGAATGATAGGAGATCGAGTTATGGTGAACTATCGATGCACCTCAGGTTCAAGAATTAGACACACCATTATAGCATCAAGCTAGTCAATGATGAGAAGGTAGACTTTCTTATGACTGCTCCAGGTGGTCACGCTCAGTACCCTCATTCTTCAACGAGCACCTATACTCTCACTGCGATGTCTCCACACCATAGACTCAAGATACATCTATCCTAAGAAAGCAATCATACATCAATCTTTTGGATCGATCACCATCCTCGTGATGATTCTATGGTCGGAAGTAGTTTATGAGTTAATTATGAGAATTCATGTCTTAAATTTTTAACTCTTAAAAATATAAATTATCATTTTTATTAACTCAAAGGATGTATCACAGATACCTTAAATACATATTATGATAGAAAATAATTTTTTTTTTAATTTATAGTTAAAATTATAAAATTATCTTTAAAAGTATATTATAAGTGTCAGCTAATTTGGCTTCTAAGGTACACATCTAACAAACTCCCACTTTACCTAAAGCTAATTGGCTACAAATCTAAATCCCATCTTCTCAAGATGGACTTCGATCTTCTACTGGCTCAATGGCTTTGTCAGCAGGTCTACCGCATTATCTGCAGAATCGATTGTCTTGACCTCGACGTATCCCTTCTCAAGGTAATCACGGATGAGGTGGTATCGCCGCTCAATGTGCTTAGATTTCTAATGAGACCTCAACTCCTTAGCAAGGGCTATGGCACCATTATTATCATAGTACAGAGGGACGACATCTGATGGCATCACTTCGAGCTCTGCGATGAACTTCTTATACCAGAATGCCTCCTTTGTAGCCTCCGACGTAGCGATGTACTCTATTTTGATGATGGAGTTTGCTATCACCATCTGCTTGAAACTCGTCCAACTAACAGCTCCACTATTATAAATAAATAGACTTCCAAATGTCGACTTTAGATCATTTGTGTTGAACATAAAATTCAAGTCTGTATACCTCTGGACCTGGAGTTCTCCATGAAGAAAATCGAGTAGGATTTTTAGCATGCATTTTCAAAATATTTTTGAAATTAAAGTAGTGAAAATAAAAATTAATCAAATATTAATCTACTGCATGCATTCTAATCAATTTAAACCTTATTCAAGATCTAGATATGCTAATATATAATTTAAAATTTAAATGTGATCGATCAGCAAATCGAATTTGCTGATCGATAAAAGTTCAGAACTCGATATCTATGCATGGATAGCTGATCTCCATAATCTAAATCTATCAAAATAAGCTATGGTATCATGCTATAGCTACACACTCATTCGGCCTCTATGGTTGGTCCATCCAGAGCTGCTAATCCGGACCAGCTCTAGCGGAGTGCTAGCTCCTCGTTGGAGCCTTTGATGGCTGATCACGATCGATCCAATTGGTCACCTTCATTTTGATTTCTCAGACACTCTAAAAAATTAGAACATGGAGTATGGAGGATGATGAGTCAGTGTTTGAAGTTTGGTGATGATCCGATGCTCACAGCACTAGCTCTCTCCATGCAAACTCAGGGTCCCAACTCTAGAGTTTTGAACACTCAAAAACAAGATGCCCGAAAATCCTCTCACACTCTCCCTGTAAGTAATTTTACCATGAAACTAATTTTTGGGACTTTCCTTTCAATGCACGCCGCACCTAGATCCCATCTAAAGTGGGTGACTAGTAGAAGAAAAATTAGGTGAACATTAGAAGATGAAATGGCATAGGTAAAATATCACCCTGGACTTTTCCATGCCCAAACTTGTGCCCTTCTCAATTTTTTCTCTCTCTAAGAAACCCTCCCACGCACCTCCACAGATAACTCTCATAACCCCTTGCACACACAAGAAAAAAATCACATTTTTATTGGCATGCATTCGATGGGAAAGTCGCATGGGAAGGATAAGGTATGGAGGTTGAACTTGTTTCAACCTCCTTACAAAATTTGAATTCAAATTCAAACAAATTAGTGTCCAACACTTATCCCAGAGGGTGATGAGTAGAAGGACTCTCTTTCTGCTCACCCTCAATCTAAAATCACCCAAAAAAAAATGTGCAATAAAAAAATATGGCAATGTGGGAAAGGATAAGAAAGGGAGGAGTTCAAAACTCAAACCATCTTAGTTGAATTCAAAATTCAACTAACTTTGAATCGGTCCAACCTTTGGACCAGGTCAAATGGAGATAGAATAGAGATCGTAGATACCTCTCAGGCATGGGAAACTCTCACATGAATTTATAATTCACGTGAAGAGTGGCAAGGGTCAAAACAAAGTGGCACAGGGAGAAACATCATTTGAAATTCAAACTTATTTGACTTGTTCAAATTTGTTTCAACCAAACTAATTTAACTAGACTATATTAGACTTGGTCAAACCTAATCAAATTAGGCTTAACCCAAACTAATAAACTTCTAATCAAATTAGAACTTAATTAGTTCTAGCTCCTGATCAAATCAGGATCAGATCTCCCATGGCGATTAAGTCATCTCATGACATGATCGGGTCAAAACCAATCGAATCAAATTCAATATGACTTGTTCAAATCCTCATCTCTCAATCAAATTAAGCTAATCAATAATCAAATTGCTAATTAATTCTCAAAAATATCAGAGTTCCAATCGAGTGGGTGTCCGAACAACAGAGTTCCATCAACATGAAAGTCCTGAAGAGTCCCAATCTAGTGGAACTCTTGAACCCAGTGTCCCAAATGAATGAAACTTGTGATCACAGAGTTTTAGACTAGTGGAACTCTTGATCAGAGAGTTTTAGACAAGTAAGACTCTAAGTCTCAGTCTAGTATGACCCATAAAGATAAAGTCCTAATTTAGTAGGACTCCTAGTCATAGAGTCCCAATCCAGTGGAACACTTGATCGTAGTATCCTAGGTCATCAAGACTCATGATCAGCCATCAGATCAGGTAGGAACTCCTTATGTGTGTGACCCCATAAGTTCAATTCCTAAGTCGATGGTATAAAAACTAATTTTTTGTATCAATCGAAGTGACCATCTTGCAATGGTACCCGACGTCTGGATAGGTCGAAAAATCAAAATGAAACAATGACGAACTTATGACATATGGTTATTGTATAATTCATCCTCTTGACCTCGATGCTCAGAGGTTGATCTAGGATTTACTGTCAATCCTAAAAATTCATCCACATTATATTTCAAAATTCAGTGTCCATCACATGGACCATCTCGATCGAGGGTTTGCTAAATTGAAATACAGTGATGCACTTGCTTCAATACTTAGAGGGGTCAATCCAATCTTGACACACACACCTACTTCACAAGTACTTGACTACACCTATTAGCCTTGCTTCAGTGAATTAGAAATTTAGGTAGTCCTATACCAAGTACAGTGAGTTGTTTGCAAGTCACCATGGTGGTCTCAGGTCTAAGGAACACTTATACCCATATCCTTCGCGAGCAACTCTTAATAGTAGAAAGGTCCGCAATTGAATCACGTTCAGTAATACATACCCCTACACTTCACCTGCATGCCATAATAGTATCTTCATACTTCTTGGTTAAGAGGACAACCAACACTTATGGCACACAATGATCTACACTCAATACATTGTCATCCTGAGTAATAGTGTATCATTTGGTTGCAAACTAATTTAAGAACTAAATGACAAATCCTCCTTTATCGAGTCTAAATAGCCCTAAGGACTTCATCACAGAAGAGTTCATTACAAAAAGATGCACAAAGTGATAAAAAAGCTAAAATAATAATTTTATTTATTAATAATTCAAGTATAATTACATTTAGCTCAACTATCTATAATCCAGATGATTGGCTTTAGGATACAATTTCCAACAACTCCCACTTAGACTAAAGCCACTCAGAACATTATCGAATATCCAACTTCCATTTATGATTATCGAACTCTTTGATTCCTAGAGCTTTAGTAAAGGGGTCGGCCACGTTCTCCTTTTCGTCAATCTTCTGAAGCTTGATGTCACCTTGCTCCATGATTTCTCGTACAAGATGTGAAGGGAAATCCTGATTTTCCGATCCAGGTTCGTCCAGATCTGATTAGATCAAGAAATATATTTCAAAAATTTTTTCTTGATCCCAATCAGATCTTGATATATTTCAGATCTGATTCTTATTATTTTAATAAATTAAAATAAAATAAGATAAATTAAATTAAATTTAATTTACCTTGAAGTGGGTAATCCTATTATCCGATGATGATCCTGTGAGCAGCGAAAGGTTCTGGATCTAGCCACGCAAGTGCCTAGCCTCTACTGATATCTACTAAAGCTGGATCTAGAGATCCTCTTCTTCTCTATCATATCTCCAAAAATCAGATCTAGATTTGATCTGGAGGATCTTCAAAACTCCTTTTGAAGATCAGCAGTTGTACTTTATAGTAGCGCAGCCTTCTAGCTTTCAGTCGCCTTTCTCTCCTCTGGATTGTACCAACCAAGGTCCAAAACACTTTTGGATGTGGAGAGGAGATGGAGAAGGTGGGTTTGGTGTGGAGGAAGAGGGGAGAGGTATCCTTGGGGCATGGGATTTTCATTCCTTTTTCTTTGAGTTGGGCGTAGGGTCTTATTTATAGACTATCTATGATCCAACTCCTCTTCTTCCCAACCAATCATAACTCTTTATAAAATCAGATCTAAATCTAATTGGTGGGAATAGAGTCTCCTCGATTCCTCCTTAGAGGGTGCCTAAGACCAATCAATGTTGATTCTTAGGAGAACTCTAGTCGGAATCCAAA
>QRFJ01001868.1:0-27551 GCA_006176705.1 Cocos nucifera | reverse complement strand
CACCAACTGACTCATCACCTCACCTAACAGTTATTGGTGATGGGTTAGCCAATGAGTGAACAACTCTTGTTCAATGATTCTCTAATCATGGTGCACCCAAACTTGGTCTCTAATTCATGAATCTCACCGTATCCGGAATATTGATCCACTCCTTAGTTAAGTCAGACCCACCATTTGCATGGACTGGGTTCCTAATTGGGTCTCTCACCGTATCCGAAATATTGAGCCCAACTCATCCTCCAGCCCATAGCATCCAATGCCTAATAGACATGGTTGCGTCTTCCCGGTGCAACTGAGCCACTGTATCCAGCCGAGAACAATCAACCCCGGGAAGGGCCCGCACGTCTACAATGGTGGAAGACCTCGGACTTAATCTTTTCTTAGGGAGAATTGATTCAGGTCTCATTAAACTAGACTTGGCTTAGTCATAACAATTATGACTAACCTAGTGGCATGGGTCAGCTCGGATTATTGACCACCTCAGATCAGAACTGTGTCAACAGATATGGCCAGGTAAGTGAGACCGGTGGAAGGAATATGCCGTTAACTCGCACAAGAACGCATTCAGGTCGAGTAGCTTCCAATTAAAAACCAGTCGGTCGTCTGTGCCAAACTTACCTTAGACACCAAATTGTTGAGTCAGAACCAATTGGGTTAGCCTACAATCCAGACTCTAACCTCTGAGCCTAATTAGGTCTTGCTTGATCGTGACTCGATCTTGACCCAGACTTAATCCTATTAGGCTGGTCAATTTAAGCATTGTTGATCCCATCTAACCAACTCTTGATTCGGTTTGATCAACCGCTTAGACCTAATTGAGCTACCCAAGCCCGAACCCAGTATTATGAATATGTCTTAGATCTGAAATTCTCAATTTTAGACCTAATTAATATTCCATAAACTTAATTCTTAATTAAGTTGGGTTCATAAACAAAATATGCACAATAAATCCTAGGGTTTCAGGATCTAGGGTTTTGCAGAAAGTAAGTTTTGGGTTTCTGATTAAGGACGAACACGCAGCACCCCTACACGTCATAAGAACACCCCATCGAATGGGAAGAGAGGGCCTTTAAACCCTTCTTCGTTCTTATGACCGGACGGCCAAGAGGAACGCCTTAATCAGGAACATGTAAATCTACAAAACAGTTATAGATCTATATCATATATCTCATATACAAATTTAGATCTAATCAAGGCATATTTTGCATACATCTCATGTATCAAATCATGCATGTTTTCAGATCTAAATTATCACATAATAATCTAAAAAATTAGATTTAAATTGATCTAATCAAAATAAATTCTAATCTAGACAATTATGTAGAACTATTCTACAACTAGTCTAGTCATGCATCTAATCATATCTCATATGATATTTAAAATTAAATAATTTTTATTTGCTGTTTATCAGATGTTATTATAACACTTATAATATCAGAAAATAGTAAATAAGAAGATCTAAAATATGATTTAATCAGATTAAATCAAAGACATGCAAAACTATTCTATAGAACTATTCTATTCTAGAACTAGTCATGCATATCTTCATGTTCTTAGATCCAAATCATTTAATTTTAATTTTTCTGATTTCAGATCTGATCACATCTCATGTGACATCTGAAATCACTTTATTTTCTAATTAAAATAAAATTAAAATCAGATCTAAACAATTTAGAACCATGGCTCTGATACCAGTTGAAGGGAAATCCTGATTTCCCGGTCCAGGTTCGTCCAGATCTGATTAGATCAAGAGATATATTTCAAAAATTTTCTCTTGATCTCAATCAGATCTTGATATGTTTCAGATCTGATTCTTATTATTTTAATAAATAAAATAAAATAAGATAAATTAAATCAAATTTAATTTACCTGATTTGGGTAATCCTATTACCCTGTAGATGATCCTGATTGCAGCGGAAGGTTCTGGATCTTAGCCACGCAAGCGCCTGGCCTCTACCGGTATCCACTCGGGTTGGATCTGGAGATCCTCTTCTTCTCTATCACACCTCCAAAAATCAGATCTGGATCTGATCTGGAGGATCTTCAAAACTCTTTTGAAGATCTGCAGTCGTCCTTTTGCAGCAGCGCAGCCTTCTTGCTTTTGATCGCCTTTCCTTGATCTGAATCGCACCAACCTAAGTCCAAAACACTTTTGGACGTGGAGAGCAAGGGGAGAAGAGACTATGGCATGGAGAAGGAGGGGAGAGGCAGCCTTGGGGCGTGGGGTTTCTCAATTGAATTGCATTTTTAATTAGGGTTGGGCGCAGGGTCTTATTTATAGACCTCTTGTGATCCAACTCCTCTTCCTCTCAACCAATCACAACCCTTTGTGAAATCAGATCTAAATCTGATTGGTTGGAATAGAGACCCCTGGATTCCTCCTTAGAGGGCGCCTAAGACCAGTCAAACTGGATTCTTAGTAGAACTCTGATTGGAATCCAAAAGGGAGGTGGAGTCCTTGTCCAACAAGGACTCCTAGGCGCCTCCTACTTGGGCTCACGCCACCCTTGGCGTGCGCCCTTCTCCTTGCCAGGTTCTGGCAGGGGGACAGGCCCCCACCAGCTCTCCAATAGGTGCATGACATGTGGTCAAAAGTCAAAGGGTCAATGGTCAACGTTTGACCAGTCAAAGGTAGACTTTTGACCAAAGTCAAAGAACAAGAAATGGCAGGTGACCAAAAATGGCAGGTAATGTCTTACAAATAAGACAACCTATTCTGACTTGGACAACCTCCAGTCAGACCATATGAAGGCCTCTGATTGAGCACAAACTCCTTTGGCTCAGTCAGGACAACTTATTTATGATAGTAAAAGAAGAACGTTAGGTTCAATCGAGTGCTAGCACGATTTCCTTGAACCTAATTGAATCTCATTCAGATCAATTGAACTAGATCAGTTCAATTGATGATCACCAGATTCAAACCCTTGTTTGTGTGACCCAGTTAGGTTCAGTTCTGTATGGTAATGGGATATGTCATGATCTCTATCATAGACATCATCGAAACTCCTTTCGATGGATCAGAACTCTTCTGATTCGAACAGCTAGAATGATCGATCATCTAAATCATTCTAATTGCTCCCAAAATCCACCAGTGACACCTAGCAGTATATGGTGGCAACCCATCAGAGCTGAATGCGAACCTCTTGGTGCAGCTACCTGTGTGATTAAGTTCTTCTATCTTGAGCCCCGATCAGATTAGGGTTAAGGTGAAACTCGTCAAACCCTAGTCTCTGTCATATGATGTAATCATTCGATTCGAGTCCAATGTGAAAATCTAAATAGAAACTCTTTCTATTATTTCACTCTGCCATGGCCATGGGCTTTCAGGACTTGATTCTCATGATCATCATAGGGCTACTCCTCTACCACCGAGGTAGATAGATCCCATCTTGATGCAATCCAGTTCCTACAATGAACATGCTATAGCCAACATACACCTCAGGGTTCCATATGGCTAGGAGACCGAGTAATGGTGTAGTCAAACTATAACACCCTCAAGGTGAACTGCCGATGCATCTCAGGTCAAAGAACCAGACACACTACTGCAGCATCGAGTCAGTCATTGACGAGAAGGTAGACTTCCCTAATGACTACTCGAGGTGGTCACGCTCAGTGCCCTCGTTCTCTAACGAGTACCTGTACTCTCGCTTCGGTGTCTCCACACCGTAGACTCAAGACTCATCTACTAAAGAGAAGCGATCGTACACCAACCTTCCGGATCAATCACCATCCTCGTGATGATCCTATGGTCGGGAGCTGTTTATGAGTTAATAATGATTATTCATGTCTTAAATTTTCAACTCTTGAAAATATGAATTATCATTACCATTAACTCAAAGGATGTATCACAGACACTAAATACACAGGTGTGATAGAAAATAACCCATTTCATTAATTATAGTCAAAATTATAATTTTGCCCCTAGAAGTGTATTACAAGTGTCAGCCAATTCTGGCTTCTAGGGCACATATATCTAACAAGATGGTAGCAACCAGAATATATTTAGTGCACTGATGTGCCTTCGGCTCCTTCACTTAAGCTATGGCTCTAGTGCTGTCACAATATAGCAGAACCAGACCATCCAAGGAGGGTGCCACTCCCAGCTTGTCGATGAACTTCTACAGCCACATAGCTTTCTTCACAGAAATCAAATGCCGCAACATACTCCGCCTCGCACATAAAATTAGCTATAGTGTGTGCTTGGAACTATTCCAGCAGACCGCTCTATCATTTTGGATAAACACAAAACCTGACACCCTTTTGCTATCATCATGATCTAACTAAAAACTAAAATCAGTATATCCCATAAGTTTCAAGTTAGTATCTCCATAGATTAGTGACTGGTTCTTGGTATTTCTCAAATATTTCAGGATTGTCTTCACAACCTTCTAATGATTCTTACTTGGGTCAGACTAGTATCTGCTCACTACATCTAGTGAGTATGCCACGTCTGGTCTCATACACATCATGGCATACATAATAGAACACACTATCGATGCATATGGTATTCTATTCATATGCTCTCTCTCTTAAGGAGTTATCAGATAATTCCTCTTCGAGAGCAAAATCCCATGGCCTATCGCAAGATAGCCCTTCTTGGAATTCTCCATGCTGAACCTTTTTAGCACAATATCAATATACGTGGACTGGAATAATCCTAGCAACCTTTTAGATCTATCCCTATATATCTTCATCCCTAGGATGTAGGAAGCTTTTCCTAAGTCCTTCATAGAGAATTGAGACGGCAGCCAAACCTTTATTCCCTATAATGCAGGGATGTCATTTCTAATTAAGAGAATATCATCAACATATAGTACAAGAAATACAAGAACAGACCCATTGGCCCATTTATACATGTAGGGTTCTTCTCCATTCTTATCGAATCCATACGTTCTGATTACTTTATCAAAATGCATGTTTCAACTCCATGATGCCTGCTTCAATCCATAGATAGATCTTTAAAGCCTACAATCTTAGACTTGCTAGTGGATGTGAAACCTTCAGGTTGTATTATATACACCTTTTCTTCCAGCTCACCATTTTGAAAAGCTATTTTTACATTCATTTGCTAGATCTCATAATCTAGGTTTATCGCCATCGCAAGCATGATCTGAAAAGATTTGAGCATTGCCACTGAAGAAAACATCTCGTCATAGTCAATACCATAACATTGACGATATCCCATGGCAACCAGATGAGCTTTATAAGTCTCTACCTTTCCATCCATGCTCCATTTTCTTTTGAAAATCTACTTACACCCAATGAATTTTATCCCTTCAAGTGGATCAACTAGTGTTCATACACTATTGATCTTGATGAACTCCATTTTGGACTTCATGGCTTCCAGCCACTTATCGGAGTCAGACCTCTGCATGGCATCCTTGTAGGTGATCGGATTCTCATTATTCTTATTGAATTCAATAGGATCACCACCTCAAACTAAGAAACCATAGTATCTATCCGATTGATGCAGTACTCTATCGAATTTTCTTGGTGCCATGCCAATAGGCTCTGGATTTGATCTTATCAAATCTACTTCTATAGGTTCACTAGAATGTGTCGGTTCTTTCACCTTTCGAACTTCATTAAGTTCAACATTAGAGATAGTTATTTCTTCACTAAGGAATTTTTTTTCCAAAAAGACTGCTCTATTGCTGATGAACACCTTTTGTTCTTCAGCAAGGTAGAAGTAATAACCCCTAATTTCCTTGGGATATCCTATGAATAAGCATTTATCGAACCTAGGTTCAAGCTTTTTTGGCTGCAAATGTTTAACATAAGTCGAACATCCCCAAACCCTAAAGTGAGAGAGTGCCGACTTACACCCAGTCCATATCTTATATGGAGTCTTTGCAACAGACTTGCTCGAAACATTATTCAAAATGAAATAGGAAATTTCTAGTGCATAACTCCAAACTAAAATCAACAGACTTGTATACCCCATCATGGACCGAACCATGTCCAACAGGATTTGATTCTTTCTTTCAGATATACCATTATGCTGTGGTATTCCAGGAGGAGTCCATTGTGAGAGAATCCCATTGTCTCCTAGATATGTTAGAAATTCATTGGAAAGGTATTCACCTCCTTGGAAAGAATTTTAATACTCTTTCCAAGTTATTTTTCTACCTCATTTCGATATCGTTTGAACATTTCAAATGAATCAAATTTATTCTTTGTAAGATAGACGTACCCATACCTAGGTAGGTTATGAGTAAATATAATGAAGTAATAAAACCCACCTCTAGCACAAGTGTTCATAGGTCTATATACATCAGTATGTACTAGACCTAGAAGCTTAGTGGCCCCCTTATCCTTTCCAATAAAAGGTGATTTGGTCATCTTACCAAGAAGATAGGACTCACATGTATTCAATGATTCACAATCATCAATGTCAAGGATACGCTCCTTGACTAACCTATTAATCCTATTCTTATTTATATGATCAAGCCTATAGTGCCAAAGATAAGCATTAGTGACATTATCTAGTTTTGGTTGTTTATTCGATGTGTACATTACACTAATAGGCTGCGATAAAATATACATATCATTTCTTAATTATCCTTGCATTATTGTGACATCATTTATAATGATATCGCAATAATGTCTCTTTATTGATAAACTATAACCATCTTGGGCCAAAAGTCCAATGGATATTATGTTCATCATAAAAGATGCACAATAGTGACAGTCACTTAAAATGACACTACTATTTTAGAAAAATAATTCAAGAGTTTTCAATGCTAGGACTGAAACTTGGCTTCCATCTCCAACATTAAGAAATCTATCATCATTCTCAAATTTTCTATAAATTTGAAGTCCATGCAATGAAGTGCATATATGAATCGGACTCTTGATATTTAATACCCAGGTAGATGTATCATATATGGAGAAATTGCAAGTTGTTATCATATAACAGCCTTGACCAGCAACCACTTGCTGATTTTTCTTGTTTAACCTCTTTGGGTTAAGAGGATAATTTCTCTTTGGGTATGCCTTATTAGGGTCCATAGTAGACTCTTTGTTCTTAGGTCCTAAACACTTGCCACTATCCAATAGTGAATAGAGCGGACTAACTCTAGCCATTCTAATTATTTGAAAGAAAAATGTGAAACCTTATTAGTACTCGAATTAATTAATCCTAAAGACTTGAACTTTAGTCTAAAAGTTCTTCCACTATTTTTAACGAATTGGTAGCCTCTACCTCCAATTCGAGGAATTACATTAACTCCTTAGTGCGTATTGGAATCCACATAGAGTACATATGGGCCCGAGGAAAGCTCTAGCTAACCCGTGTTCATCTATAGGTAGGTTCACAACCAATTATTTCTTCAAATAATTTTTAGTATTTAGGTTTTGCCCTAGATGCCAAATCAGTAGGCCATGGTCTCCACTGAAAAGATCTGCTTAGGTCCAACCATTAACATGATTGACTTCGGTGCATCAAACCAATGATAATCAGGCCCGAGAAAAGCTCTAGCTAACCTGATCACCATTAAGAGAGTGTGACCTAATCATCATATGATGTACAGTAATTCTAATATCCAAATAAACACCAGGTGTAAGGCACCTCAAATATTCACCCAAAAAATTAGACTTATTACTATTCACCTTAATGGGAGGCTATGATTCAGTTATCCCCATAACTTAGTCATTTTAATGATCTAATAATTTAGAGGATTTAGTTTACATATGATTTAAGGATAGAAAGGACACGGACCAAATTTCTCCTACTGACTTCACTAAGTCAACTCCTCCCACTGACTTCATCAAGTCAATATGTTAGGACTAGGATCAATTTAGGTCCATGGGCTGAAGGAAAAATCCTATTTCCTTGGTTAGGTTCGTTTAGATCTGATTTGATCAAGAGGAATATTTTAAAATTTTTTTTCTTAAATCCAAATCAGATCTGAGACACTTCAAATTTGATTTTATCAATCTGATAAAATAAAAATAAATTAAATTAAATTAAATCTAATTTAATTATACTTTGCTATGGATAATTCGATTATCCTATGATGATCCTGATGTTTGCCTGAGGTTCTGGATGTAGCCACGCAAGCACCTGGTCTCTACCTATATCCACTCAGATAGGATTTGGAGATCTTCTCATTCTCAATCTATGCTCCAAAAATCAGATCTGGATCTGATCTTGAAGATCTTCAAAACACCTTTTGAAGATCAACTGTTGTCTCTTACAACAGTGCTATCTTCTTCCTTTTCTATCGCCTTTCTCTTGCTTGGATCGCACCAAACTAGAGCCCAAAGCCTCTTGAGCATGGAGAGGAGAGAGAGAAGTAGAGGGTGGTATGGAGAAGGAGGGAGAGGGGATATGTGGCATGGGCAAAGGGAAGAAAAATTCTAAATCCTAGGCACAAATAGGGTTTATATAAACCCTGCTGTGCCATGCAATGCCACATCATCCCGACCAATCATGGCTCTTTATGCAATCAGATCTAGATCTGATTGGTAGGATGACATCATCTGATCTAATCAAATTAAAGTCCCTCACAAACCTCCTTAGGTCGCACCAAGACTGATCAAAGAAGAGTCTTTAGCGCCACCCAAGTAGAGAGCATGAAGCAACCTAGAGTCCCATCTATATGTGACTCCAGACATCATCCTCTTTGAGCGCATGCCTCCCTAGGCATGTTCCCCCTCTCTTTCTTCTTTTTATCAGGAGGACAAAGCTCCATCTTCTCTCCTATGGGTGCATGACACATGGGCAGATGTCTAAGTGTCAAAGGTCAATGTTTGACCAAAGTCAAAAGATAAGATTTAGCAAGTGACGAAAAATGGTAGGTATTGTCTCAAATTTATCTCATAAATTAAGACAACCTTTTCTGATCCGGATAAGCTTTAGTCAGACCAAGTAAAGGTTCGTGAGTGAGCCAAACACATTTGGCTCAATCGAGACAACTTTTAATGATTGTTGAAGGAGAACATTCGGCTCAATCTTGTGCTAGCATGATTTCCTTGAACCTAAATGAATCTTATTCAAATCAATTGAACTGGTTAGTCCAATTGATGATATCTAGATCCAAACCCTTATTTGTGTGATCTAGTAAGGTTCAGTTCCGTATGGTAATGGGATATTACATGATCTCTATCATCGATATCATCAAAATATCTTCCGATGGATCAAAACTTTTTTGATTCAAACAACTAGTATGATCAATCATCCAAATCATTCTAATTGTGCCCAAAATCCACCAGTGACACCTAGCAGCATATAATGGAAACCCATTAGAACCAAAAATGAACCTCTCAGTGCAGTTAACTATGTGATTAAGTTTCTCTATCTTAAGACCTGATCGGATTAGGGTTAAGGTAATCTCATCAAACCCTAATTTCCATCATATGAATTAATCATTTGATTCAAGTCCGATGTGATAATCCTAATAGAAACTCTTTCTATTATTTTACTCTACCATGGCCATGGGCTTATGGACTTGATTCTCATGATCATCATAGGACTGCTCCTCATCTATCGAGGTAGATAGATCCCCAATTGGTGCAATCCAATTCCTACAATGAACAAGCTATAGCCAACATACACCTCAGGATTTTAAATGGCAAGGAGATCGAGTTATGGTGTAGTCAAACTATAACACCCTCAAGGTGAACTACCGATGCACCTCAAATCAAAGAATCAGACACACTACTACAGCTTTGAGCCAGTCATTGACGAAAACATAGACTTTCTCATGACTGCTCGAGGTGGTCACGCTCAATGCCCTCATTCTCTAGCGAGTGCCTATACTCTTGCTCTAGTGTCTCTACACCATAGACTCAAGACTCATCTACCATAAATAAGAGATCATACACCAACCTTCTAGATCAATCACCATCCTTATGACGATCCTACAGTCGGAAGCATTTTATGAGTCAATAATGAAAATTCATGTCTTAAATTTTCAACTCTTGAAAATATGAACTATCATTATCATTAATTCAAAGGATGTATCACAGACACTTTCAAATACACACTTTGATAGAAAATAATCTATTTCATTATTTATAGTCAAAATTATAATTTTGCCCTTAGATGTATATTACAAGTATTAGCCAATTCTGGCTTCTAGGGCACACATATCTAACAAACTCTCACTTGACCTAAAGCCAATTGGCTATAAATCTAGTTCCCATCTTCTTAAGATGGGTTTAGATCTTCTACTAGCCCAACGGCTTTATGAGTGGGTCTACCACATTGTTTGCAGAGTTGACTCTCTTGACCTTGACATAATCTTTCTTGAGATAATCGTGGATGAGGTGGTATCGCCACTCGATCTACTTAGATTTTTGGTGAGACCTCGGCTCCTTAGCAAGGGCCATGGTGCCATTATTGTCACAGTATAGAGAAATGGCATCTGATGGCATCACTTTGATCTCTGTGGCAAATTTCTTTGTCAGCAGCCTTCTTCTTCAGCTCTGTCTTCTTTTTCTTTCCACCTTCCATCTTTTGCCTTTTCACAGACTTTTTTTTCTTTCCAAAAGACTTTGTTTTGGAAGAAGTCCATTCCATAGTAAGTATTGAGCCTTTAGAATCTTTGATAGAAAGCTCAGCAGTAACTAGCATATTCATCAACTCGGCCAAGAGGAATTCTTTGAAGTTTATGCATGTGGTAATTCATGATGAATTGCCCATATGCATCAGTCAAGGATTGCAGAATAATATCGTTCTGCAGATCCAAGTCCAACTTCACACCGAGCTTCTCAAGCTCTTCCATGTCCTTGATCATTGTCAGACAGTGATCTTGGACTGACTGCCCATCACGCATCTTAGCCTTAAAAAGTCATTTTGTGACTTGATATTTGGCTGCGCGACTCTGTTCACCAAACATCTCCTGCAGGTGAGCCAACATTTGGCGAGCAGTCCCGATATCTTCATGTTGGCGCTGGAGCTCATCAGACATCGAGCCCAACATGTAGTATCTGGCCTTATTATCTTCGTCAATCCATTTTTCCAGAGACGCTCTCTGTTCAGTGGATGGACGAGGCTGGTAAGGTGGGAGGGTCCTGGTCCAAAACATGTGTTAACTTCTCTGAAACCCAAAACAATTTTGTAGTTCCTGAGCCAATCTTTATAATTGGGTCCAGTCAGTCTATGTGTGTCTAGGATACGTGCCAGTGGGTTGGACGCAGACATTTTTCCTGTAGAGAGTCAAAGATTCTAGTTAGATACTGTAATTTTGACTTGACCAATTTGTTTAGGAGATTTTATTTTTAAACAAATTAGCTCCCACTATTTTCTCGGATCCCTACACTCCCTCTGTAGAGATGCGAAAATCTCCATGATTAATGATTTCTAGTGGGTGGTGCGGTCTCACCAACTGACTCATCACCTCACCTAACAGTTATTGGTGATGGGTTAGCCAATGAGTGAACAACTCTTGTTCAATGATTCTCTAATCATGGTGCACCCAAACTTGGTCTCTAATTCATGAATCTCACCGTATCCGGAATATTGATCCACTCCTTAGTTAAGTCAGACCCACCATTTGCATGGACTGGGTTCCTAATTGGGTCTCTCACCGTATCCGAAATATTGAGCCCAACTCTCATCCTCCAGCCCATAGCATCCAATGCCTAATAGACATGGTTGCGTCTTCCCGGTGCAACTGAGCCACTGTATCCAGCCGAGAACAATCAACCCCGGGAAGGGCCCGCACATCTACAATGGTGGAAGACCTCAGGACTTAATCTTTTCTTAGGGAGAATTGATTCAGGTCTCATTAAACTAGACTTGGCTTAGTCATAACAATTATGACTAACCTAGTGGCATGGGTTAGCTCGGATTATTGACCACCTCAGATCAGAACTGTGTGTCAACAGATATGGCCAGGTAAGTGAGACCGGTGGAAGGAATATGCCATTAACTCGCACACAAGAACGCATTCAGGTCGAGTAGCTTCCAATTAAAAACCAGTCGGTCGTCTATGCCAAACTTACCTTAGACACCAAATTGTTGAGTCAGAACCAATTGGGTTAGCCTACAATCCAGACTCTAACCTCTGAGCCTAATTAGGTCTTGCTTGATCGTGACTCGATCTTGACCCAGACTTAATCCTATTAGGCTGGTCAATTTAAGCATTGTTGATCCCATCTAACCAACTCTTGATTCGGTTTGATCAACCGCTTAGACCTAATTGAGCTACCCAAGCCCGAACCCAGTATTATGAATATGTCTTAGATCTGAAATTCTCAATTTTAGACCTAATTAATATTCCATAAACTTAATTCTTAATTAAGTTGGGTTCATAAACAAAATATGCACAATAAATCCTAGGGTTTCAGGATCTAGGGTTTTGCAGAAAGTAAGTTTTGGGTTTCTGATTAAGGACGAACACGCAGCACCCCTACACGTCATAAGAACACCCCATCGAATGGGAAGAGAGGGCCTTTAAACCCTTCTTCGTTCTTATGACCGGACGGCCAAGAGGAACGCCTTAATCAGGAACATGTAAATCTACAAAACAGTTTATAGATCTATATCATATATCTCATATACAAATTTAGATCTAATCAAGGCATATTTTGCATACATCTCATGTATCAAATCATGCATATTTTCAGATCTAAATTATCTCATAATAATCTAAAAAATTAGAATTTAAATTGATCTAATCAAAATAAATTCTAATCTAGATAATTATGTAGAACTATTCTACAACTAGTCTAGACATGCATCTATCATATCTCATATGATATTTAAAATTAAATAATTTTTATTTTATTTTTCAGATGTTATTATAACACTTATAATATCAAAAAATAGTAAATAAGATAAATCTAAAATATGAATTTAATCAGATTAAATGATCATGCAAAGACTATTCTATAGAACTATTCTATTCTAGAACTAGTCATGCATCTCATACATCTTAGATCCAAATCATTTAATTTTAATTAATTTCTGATTTTAGATCTGATCACATCTCATGTGACATCTAAAATCATATTATTATTCAATTAAAATAAATTAAAATCAGATCTAAATAATTTGGAACCTTGGCTCTGATACCAGTTGAAGGAAAAATCCTGATTTTTTGGATCAGGTTCGTTTAGATCTGATTTGATCAAGAAAATTATTTCAAAAATTTTTATCTTAAATCCAAATTAGATTTGAGACTCTTCAGATATGATTTTATTATTTTGATAAAATAAAAATAAATTAAATTAAATTAAATATAATTTAATTATACCTTTCTATAGGTAATCCTATTACCCTATGATGATCTTGATGTTTGCCTGAGATTCTGGATGTAGCCATGCAAGTGCCTGGCCTCTACCGATATTCACTCAGGCAGGATCTAGAGATCTTCTTCTTCTCAATCTATACTCCAAAAATAAGATCTGGATCTGATCTTGAAGGTCTTCAAAATACCTTTTGAAGATCAACTGTTGTCTCTTGCAGCAGTGTTACATTCTTCCTTTCCTGTCGCCTTTCTCTTGTTTGGATCGCACCAAACTAGAGCCTAAAGCCTCTTGAGTGTGGAGAGGAGAGAGAGAAGTAGAGGGTGGCATGGATAAGGAGGAAGAAAGGATTTGTGGCATGGGCAAAGGGATGAAAAACTCTAAATCCTAGGCGCAGATAGGGTTTATATAGACCTTTCTACATCTTGCAGTGCCACATCATTCCGGCCAATCATGGCTCTTTGTGCAATCATATCTAAATCTGATTGATGGGATGACATCATCTAATCCAATCAGATTAGAGCCCTTCACAAACCTCCTTAGGTGGCACTAAGACTGGTCAAAGAAGAATCTTTGGTACCATCCAAGTAGAGAGCATGAAGCAACCTAGAGTCCCATCTGTATGGGACTCCAGGCGTCATCCTCTTTAGGTGCACGCCTCCCTAGGCATGCACCCCCTCCCTTTCTTTTTTTTAGTAGGGGACAAAGCTACATCTTCTCTCCTATGGGTGCATGACACATGGGTAGATGTCTAAGTGTCAAAGGTCAACATTTGACCAAAGTCAAAAGACAAGATTTAGCAGGTGACGAAAAATGGCAGGTGTTGTCTCAAATTTATCTCATAAATTAAGACAACCATTTTCTAACTTGAACAAACTCCAATTAGATCAAGTAAAAGTTTTTGAGTGAGCCAAATATATTTGGCTCAGTCGAGATAACTTTTAATGATTATTAAAGAAGAACATTAGGCTCAATCATGTGCTGGCACGATTTTCTTGAACCTAATTGAATCTTATTTAAATCAATTGAATTGGGTTAGTCCAATTGATGATATCTAGATCTAAATGCTTATTTGCATGACCCAATTAGGTTCAGTTCCATATGGTAATGAGATATGTCATGATCTTTACCATCGATATCATCAAAATACCTTTCGATGGATTAGAACTTTTTTGATTCAAAAAATTAGTATGATCGATCATCCAAATCATTCTAATTGCTCCCAAAATCCATCAGTGACACCTAGCAGCATATGGTGGCAACCCATTAGAATTGAAAATGAATCTCTCGGTGTAGTTATCTATGTGATTAAGTTCTTCTATCTTGAGCCCCGATTGGATTAGGGTTAAGGTGATCTCATCAAACCCTAATTTCTGTCATATGAATTAATCATTTGATTCAAGTCTGATGTGAAAATTCTAATAGAAACTCTTTCTATTATTTCACTCTACCATGGCTATGGGCTTATAGACTTGATTCTCATGATCATCATAGGGCTACTCTTCATCTACCAAGGTAGATAGATCCCCTATTGGTGCAATCCAATTTCTACAATGAACACACTATAGCCAACATACAGCTCAGGGTTTCGAATGGCTAGGAGACTGAGTTATGGTATAGTCAAACTATAACACCCTCAAGGTAAACTATCGATGCACCTCAAATCAAAAAACCAGACACACCAGTGCAGCTTCGAGCCAATCATTGATGAGAAGGTAGACTTCCTCATGACTGCTTGAGGTGGTCACACTCAGTGTCCTCGTTCTCTAGCGAGTACCTATACTCTCGCTCTAGTGTCTCTACACTGTAGACTCAGGACTCATCTATCCTAAAGAAGTAATCATACACCAACCTTCTGGATCAATCACCATCCTCATGATGATCCTATGGTCGGAAGCATTTTATGAGTCAATAATAAAAATTTATGTCTTAAATTTTCAACTCTTGAAAATATGAACTATTATTACCATTAACTCAAGGGATGTATCACAAACACTTTTAAATACACACTATGATAGAAAATAATCTATTTTATTATTTATAATCAAAATTATAATTTTTTCCTTAGATGTGTATTACAAGTGTTAGCCAATTCTGATTTCTAGGGCATACATATCTAACATGGGCATCTTATTTAGTCAAATTGATTCCTAATGATATGGGTCAGTCCAAATCATCAAATGATCTAATCAAATCCCAATCGATCATGTCGGCCAGGTGATTGAGATCAGGGGAAGGGATATGCCATTAACTCATCAAAGATTGAATCAGTGCGAGTAGCTCTCAATTAAAAACCGCTGGTCTAGACTGCCAAATTTACCTTAGACATCAATTGGTTAATTAGGTTTAATCTGATCAACCTAGCAATTTTGGGCTTAACCGCATAGCCATGAATCAAGTCCATCTTAGTCTAGTTAAAGACATGGACTTATCCAACTACAACTATTGGAATTGATTCTAGAGTGTTCTTGACTTAGTCTAATTCAACAGTTGGTTAGATTTAATCAATTACTCTACATTAATTCATTCTTTAACTAACCTTAGGTCTAACCTAATTAATGGACCTAATTCATCTAACCCCTTAACCCACAGTCTTATGATTTTTTCTTAGGATCTTTAATTCATAATTCTAGAGCCTAGAAGACAACACTTAATTCTTTTAATTAAGTTTTTGGATTGATGGATCAGGGTTCGGCATTTTGAAAATAGTTTTCAAATTTTGAAAGGTTTTCATTTTCTATTTTCCAAATGGGTCAATTTATTTGAAAAATGGGTCGACTCTTTTCTCAAACAGCAATCTATTGCTAGTTTTAAATAGAAAATAAAACATAATGAAAATTAAACTATGAATCAACCTTTTAGATTTAGTCTAAAATACATTCATATTTAATTTTTTAATTAAAATAATTTTAATCATTAAAATTCTTTCACTATTCATCTTAATGAATGAGTTCATGGTGGCATCCCTACCGCCATAAGGGATCCCCTCTAAATGAAAGGACATGGCCTTTAAACCATACTTATCCTTTATGATCGGATGGCTTGGTGGCTCATTCATTCTCGATTACTAAGTTATCTAGATTAAGCATATCAAATATAATAATATTTAATTTTTAATTATATATTAGATATGTCAAGCAACCTTACTCTGATACCAATGATGGAAATCGTGCAAGGTTTTTAGCATGCATTTTCAAAATATTTTTGAAATTAAAGTAGTAGGAATAAAAATTAATCAAATATTAATCTACTACATGCATTGATCTAATCATTTTAAATCCTATTCAAGATCTAGACATGCTAATATGTAATTTAAAATTTAAATGTGATCGATCAGCAAATCAAATCTGTTGATCGATAGGAGTTTAGAACTCGATACCTATGCGTGGATACCTAATCTCCATAATCTGAATCCATCAAAAAAAGCTATAGTATCATGCTATAGCTGCACACTCGTCCGACCTCTATGGTTGATCCACACGGAGCTTCCGATCCCGACCAGCTGTACCGAAGTGCTAGCTCCTCCCTAGGGTCTTTGACGACTGATTACGATTGATCCAATCGATCGCCTTCTTTTTGATTTTTTAGATATTTCAAAAAAATAGAATATAGAGTATGGAGGATGAAGAGTCGGTGTCTGAAGTTTGGTGGTGATCCGATGCTCACAGCACTCCATCTCTGAAGGATAATCCTGATTTCCTAGGGTCAGGTACGTTCAGATCTGATTGGATCGAGAGGCATATTTCAAAAATCACCTCTTAGATCCTAATCAGATCTGACACTTTTTAGATCTGATTTTATGATCTGATGAATAAAAAAATAAAACTAAATTAATTCTAAATTAATTTTACCTTGATTCTAGATAATCTGATTAGCCATCGATGATCCTGCCGAAGCCCTAAGATTCTGGATCTAGCCATGCAAGCGCCTGGCCTCTACCGGTATCCACTCAGGCTAGATCTGGAGATCTTCACCTTCTCTTTTTTTTCCAAAAAATTAGATCTAGATCTGATTTGGAGAATCTTCATAACTTCTTCTGAAGATCACCCATCGTCTCTACAACAATGTTGCCTTCTTCCTTTTCCATCAGCCTTTCCTTGCCTGACTCGCACTAATCTGAAGGCCCAACTTCCTTGGGCAAGGAGAGAAGGGAGAGGACTGGATGGTGGCATGAAGAAGGGAGAGGGGCAGCCTTGGGGCGTGGCTTGGAAGAGGAGTTCACAAAAGTGGGTGCAGATAGGGTCTTTTTATAGACTCTGCTGTGCCATGCAGTGCTGCATCACCCTGGTCAATCACGTTGCTTCATGCAATCAGATTTAAATTTGATTGGTGGGATGACATCACCTGATCTAATTAGATGAGAGACCCACAGGTTCATTCTTAGATGGTGCCTAAGACTGGCCAAAGTAGATACCCAAGGGCCACCTAAGTAGAAACCAAGAAGCAACCTGGAGTCCCATCCGTATGGGACTCTAGCATCCCTATCCATAGGCGCATGCCATCCTAGGTGTGCACCCCCTTCTTTCCAATTTCTAGAGAGGAGACAAGCCCCTATCTGCTCTCCAATAAGTATATGACATATGGGCAGATGTCCAAGGGTCAAAGGTCAATGTTTGATCATGTCAAAGTAGATGGCGTGCGCCCCCTTCTTTCCAATTTCTAGAGAGGGGACAAGCCCCTATCTGCACTCCAATAAGTGCATGACACATGGACAGATATCCAAGGATCAAATGTCAATGTTTGATCAAATTAAAGTACAAGAATTAGCAGGTGATGGAAAATGGCAGGTGTTGTCTCAAATTTATCTCATAAATTAAGACAATCCTTTTCTGACTTGGACAAGCTCCAGTCAGACCAGATAAAGATACCTGAGTGAGCACAAACTCATTTGGCTTAATTGAGACAACTTTTATGATAAGAAAAAGGAGAATGTTAGGCTCAATCATGTGCTAGCACGATTTCTTTGAACCTAATTGAATCTTATTCAAATCAATAGAATTGGATAAGTCTAATTGATGATATCCAGATCCAAATCCTTATTTGTGTGACCCAGTTAGATTCAATTCTATATAGTAATGGGATATATCATGATCTCTATCATCGACATCATCGAAACTCCTTTCGATGGATCAAAACTCTTCTAATTTAGACAACTTAGAATGATCGATCATCTAAATCATTCTAATTGCTCCAAAAATCCACCAGTGATACCTTAGCAGCATATGGTGGCCAAATCATCAAAATTGAAAATGAACCTCTTGGTTGCAGTACTTGTGTGATTAAGTTCTTCTATCTTAAGCCCCGATCAGATTAGGGTTAAGGTGAACTCGTCAAACCCTAATTTTTATCATATGATTTGATCATTCAATTCAAGTCTGATGTGAAAATTTTAATAGAAACTCTTTCTATTATTTCACTCTCTACCATGGCCATGGCTTATGGACTTGATTCTCATAATCATCATAGGGCTAACTCCTCATCCATCGAGGGTAGATAGATTCCATCTTAGTGCAATCCAATTCCTACAATGAATTATGCTATAGCCAACATCCACTCAGGGTTCCGAATAGATGGCTAGAAGATCGAGTCATGGTGTAGTCAAACTATACACACCTCAAAGATAAACACGATGCACCTCAGGTCAAAGAACCAGGACACACCACTGCAGTATCGAGTCAGTCATCAATGAGAAGATAGACTTTTCTTATGACTACTCGAGGTAGGTCACGCTCAGTGCCCTCGTTCTCTAACGAGATATCTATACTCTCGCTCTGGTATATTCTCTACACCATAGACTTAAGACTCATCTACTACAAAGAAGTGATTGTACACTAACCTTTCGGATCAATCATCATCCTCATGATGATCCTACGATCAAGGAGCATTTTATGAGTTAATAAATGAAAATTCATGTCTTAAATTTTCAACTTTGAAAATATGAATTATCATTACCATTAACTCAAGGGATGTATCACAGACACTAAATACACTTATGTGATAGAAAATAACCCATTTTATTATTTATAGTCAAAATTATAATTTTGCCCCTAGAAGTGTATTATAAGTGTTAGCCAATTCTGATTTCTAGGGCACACATATCTAACAAACTCCCACTTGACCTAAAGCCAATTGGCTACAAATCTAAGTCCCATCTTCTTAAGGTGGGCTTCGATCTTCTGCTGGTCCAATGGCTTTGTAAGTGGATCCACCGCATTATCTACGGAGTCGACTCTCTTGACCTCGACGTAACCTTTCTCGAGGTAATCACGGATGAGGTGGTATCACCACTCGATGTGCTTGAATTTTTGGTGAGACCTCGGCTCCTTAGCAAGAGCTATGGCGCCATTGTTGTCGCAGTACAGAGGAATGGTATCTGATGGCATCACTTCGATCACTGCGGCAAACTTCTTATACCAGAATACTTCCTTTACAGCTTCTGACGTAGCGATATATTCTGCTTCCATGGTGGAATCTTCTATCACTGTCTGTTTGGAACTTTTTCAACTGATAGCTCCACCATTGCACAAAAATTGACTCCCAGGTGTCGACTTTCGATCATCTACATCGGACATAAAGTTCGAGTCTGTATATCCCTGGACTTTGAGTTCTCCATTATCAAAGACCAACAACATATCCTTAGTTCTTCTCAAGTACTTAAGGATATATTTCACAGAAGTCCAATGTTCTTCACCTGGATTCGACTGATATCTGCTCATGACACTCACGGCATGGGCTATATCTGGTCGTATACATAACATGGCATACATGAGGCTCCCTATTGCTGAAGCATAAGGGTTCTTGCTCATGCGTTCTATTCCCTCAGGTGTGCTTGGGCACATCTTCTTGAAAAAGATGAATTGGCTCATGCTAAAGGGTACTAAACCCCTCTAGACGTTTTCATACTAAACCTCTTTAGTACTTCTCTATGTACATCTGTCTGTGAAAGTCCTAGCATCCAATTCGGTCTATCTCTATAGACCTTAATTTCCTAGAATAAAGGATGCTTCTCCTAGGTCTCTTCATGGAGAATTTTTTAGATAACCACATTTTAACTATGGTCAACATGGGAATATCATTTCTGATAAGGAGGATATCATCTACGTACAATACGAGGAAGATAACAGCGCTCCCACTGATCTTCTTGAAGACACATGGCTCTTCCTCATTTTTGATGAAACCTAATATTTTGATCACATCATTAAAATGAGTATTCCAGCTCTGAGATGCTTGCTTAAGTCCATATATTGATCTTTGTAGCTTGCAAACCTTATGATCATCATCACTGGATGTGAAACCTAGCGGTTGTTCCATATAGATATCTTTCTCAAGATATCCATTTAAGAACACCGTTTTCATGTCCATTTGCCATATTTCATAATCGAAATAGGCTGCAATAGCAAGCAATGTGCGGATGGATTTTAGCATAGCTACTAGCAAAAAGGTATCCTGATAGTCAATGCCTTCGGCGTGACTATAACCTTTTCCAACTAATTCTAGCCTTGAATGTCTCCACATTCCCATCTACACCAATCTTTCTCTTGAAGATCCATTTACACCCAATAGGTACTATACCTTCTGGTGGATCTACCAAGGTTTAGACTTGGTTTGAGTGCATTAAGTCAATCTCTGACTTCATTGCCTCTAACCATTTCTCAGAGTCGATATCTGATATCACCTCATTATAGGTTTTGGGATCATCACCATGAACCCCATTACCTATGAGAAAATAATTTCTCTACATCTTCTGAAATAGTACCTAAGTACCTTTCAGGGAGACAGAACCCTTTTCGATCTACGAGATGGAGGAGGTAGTGTATGGATTGGCTTAACCTGATTTGGTTCCATTTGGTCCTTAGCTCGTTGCTCTTATGAGACTTTCTCATCGAGCTTGATTTGCTTTTCAATGCCACTATCTGAATAAACTAATTTTTCAAGAAAGATGGCATGCTCGACTCACAATCATAGTTGTGATCTTCTGGAAATAGTAAATAATATCCTAATGACTCTTTAGGATATCCTATGAATCGACTCTAAAGGACCTAAAGTCTAACTTATCCGCTTGTTGTCTTTTGACATGAGCCAGACAATCCTAAATTCTAAGCATGACTCAAACATGGTTTTTTATCATGCCATATCTCATACGGTGTGGTAGGAACGATTTTAGAAAGAACCCTATTCAGTAAGTATATTGCAGTTAATAAATAGTATCTCCAAAGAAAATCAAAAAGGTCTGGAAAGTTCATCTGGGATCGGATCATAACTAATAGGGGTCCATATTCCTCCATTTCTAAAACCCCATTGAGTGTGAGGATGTTCCCCCCCTTGATGGTCCATTGAGTAGGGACTTGCTATTTCTGAGTATTCTATGTCCAAGCAATTCAGATCTCGACGACGTAAGTATTCACCTCCTTCGATCTGATCGAAGAAAATTAATGGCGTTTTCCAATTTGCCTTTTCTACTTCATGTCTGAATTCTTTATAAGTTCATTTACTTATCAAATGCTTCAGACTTTGTGTCTCATAAGATATCGACATACGCAGTATCTTGATAAAATCATCATTAAAGAGTTATGAAGATAGACTAGGTTGCCCTCTAGCCGGCACATCAACCCATTAAGCTGCACACATCTGTACATGTACTAAGGGCCAAAACAGATCTGTGGCCCTTTTCTCATGTCCTACAAAAGGAAGCTTAAGTCATTTTCATGAAAGATAGGATTTCACAAATGGCATTTGACTCAGAAGGATCAATGGACTCAATAGCCTAGTTTCTTCAATTTGATTAACCCTATCTTCTGCTATATGACCTAATCTTAGAGTGCCTATAGATACCTATATTTTGGAGGAACATATCTACCCTACGTCATTTTTGACTTTATCGGCATTTCACATCTTGTCAAGAAAGTTTAACAAAGAGATAGCAATATCTATCAACATTGTAACTGATTGGTACCATACTTAATACAACTTGAATAAATGAAATACCATTTGCTTGAATTTTTATCTGTACAATTATCATAAATCGAATCTAGTTACAGATGTCCTTAAAGAATACTAATCTACATAGCTTTCTAATGATAAACAAGAAATAGAAATCAAAGTCCTGCTGTGCTGCAGGCATATATAATAACAGGTCTTTAATACTAAGTCTAAACCATAGGGATGGTAAGTCTAAGAGGTATGTTTCCACACATCTCATGTAGGTTAATAAACCCTGTGGCCCTCCATTCTTTGACGCGTATCGTGTAGGATCATCTACCATCCCTCTGCCTTACTCTTACTAGTCCTCAAAACCCTGCATAATGTGCACAAGTGACACAGTAGAAACCAGGAGTCTAAGCACCCAATGGAAATGTAGAAGTAACCATAGAGTTAGACTCAACCTATACGGATGCATTACCTCAGAAAGGAACCTGCCTCCTTTCTTCTTTAGGTGAGCACGTGGCGACCAGGTTAAGAGGGCAAATGTTTCACTCCGTGGCCGTCATTGTTGCAATAAAATACTTTTCCCATTATCAGCGGCCTTTTTCTTCGCATTTTGCCTTTTTCATTCTCTTTCCTCCTCCACCTTCTGCTTATTTCACAGACATTCTTGCTTCTTTCCAAAAGATTTTTGGTCTTGAGAAGAAGCCCGCATGTCGCCTAGTAAGTACTGAGCACCTTTAGAACCTTCATGGAGAAGCTCAAGCAGTAGATACCAGAATATGTTCCAATAGTCTCGCCCAAGGAGTTTTGAAGTTTACTGCAGTAATGGTAGTTATGATGAACTGTGCCATAATGCAGTTCAGGTCAAGATTTTGCACGAATGTATTGTCATTTTGCCCTATCCAAGTCTAACCTCACTCTGAGACTTCTCAAGCTCTTCAAGTTTCTTAATCATTATCAGACAATGAACTGGATACTTTTGTCCCATCAACGCATCTTAGCCTTGAACAAATCATTATGACTTGATACTTGGCTGTGCAACTCTGTTCACCAGAACATTTCCTATAGGTGAGCCAACATTTGGTCGAATAGTTCTGATAATCTTCATGTGGTAGCTGAAGCTCATCAAAACATCGAGCCCAACATTGTAGTATCTATCCTTAATTTCTTCGTTATCCACTTATCTAGAGAACGCTCTCTGTTCAGTGGAATGGACGAGCTGGTAAGAGGAAGGGTCCTGCCCAATATCATGGTAAGTACTCTTGAAATCCAAAACAATTTTTTGAAGTTTCGGAGCCAATCCTGTATGTAATTTTGGTCCGGTCAGTCTATGGGGTCCAGGCATTCGTGCTAGTGGGTTGGAATGTATACATCTCCTGTAGAGAGTCAAAAGTTTCTAGTTAATAATTGTACATTAAGACTTAAACCCAATTTATTTAGGAATCTTATTTTTAAACAATAGCTTCCACTATTTTTTTGGATCTCAATACACTTCCTCTGTCAGAGAATGCAAAAAATCTCCACGATTCTACTGATTTTAGTGGATTGGTGCGTCCCACGAACACTCATCACCTCACCTAATAGTTATTGGATGACATGGATTAGCCAAATGGTGTGAAAACTTCTTGCTTCAATGTTCTTTAATCATGGTGCACCCTAAACTTGATTTCTTTAATTCATGAATCTCATCCAGTTCCGAATATTGCATCCACTTCTTATTTAAGTCAGACCCACAATTTGACACAGACTTAAAATGATCTAATTGGTTCTCTCACCCATATCCAAAATATTGAGCCCAATCTTTCATCCTCCAGCCCATAGCATCTGATGCCTAATAGACATGGTTGCATCTCGCCGGTGCAACTGAGCCACGTGTAAACCAGCCAAGAACAATCAACCTAGGAAGGGCCCGCACAAATCTACAATGGTAGAAGACCTTAGACACTTAATCGTTTTCTTAGGAAAGAATTTGATTTAGGTCATCATTAAACTAGATCTTGACATAGTCATAACATTATGACTAACCCTAGTGGCCAGGTTAGCATTGGATTATGACCACCTCAGAATCAAACTTAAGTCAAAACAAAACATGCCATGTAAGTGACGATTGGTGGAGCGGATATTGCCATTAACTCGACAAGTATTGCAATTGATCAAGTAGCTTCCAATTAAAAAATATCAAACGTTCGTAATCTACCAAACTTACCTTAGAACACCCAATTGTTGAGATAGAACCTCAATCAGGTTAGGCTTACAATCCAGGACTCTTATGCACTGAGCCTTAATTGGGTTCTTTAAGCTTGATCGATCCCACTCACGTGAACCGAATCGTGACCCAACTTAATCAATATTAGGATGGTCATATTTAAGCATTGTTTGATTCCATCTACTAACTCTTGAATTCTGTTTGATCAACCGCGTAGACCTTAATTGAGCTAGTTTAAGCCCCACAAAACCTAGATTTGATGAATATTCTTTAGAAATTCTTAAAATTTTCAATTCTAGATCTAATGATATTTCATAAAAACTTAATTCTTAATTTAAGTTAAAGTTCTTAAAACAAAAATATGCTAAATAAGATCCTAGGGTTTTAGGATCTAGGGTTTGGAGAAAAGTAAGTTTTCAATTTCTAAATTAAGACCAAAATGCTAGCATCCCTACACTCATAAAACATTAAGCACCCCATCGAATGGAGGAAGATGATCTTTAAGCCCTACTTTTTTTTTATGACCGGACGGCCCAAGGGAACACCTTAATTCAAAAAATGAACTAATCTACAAAAATTAATTAGATCTAAGGCATGATATCTCATATTAAAAAATTAGATCTAATTAAAAATTATATTTTGTATTATATTCACATATATCATGCATGCATATTTTTAGATCTAAATTATCTCATAATTCATTCTAAAAAAATTAATTTAAATTGATCTTATCAAATAAAAATTTACATCTTGACCTAATTTAAACTATTCTTAACAATTTCAAACATGCAACTATCATAATCTCATCATGAACAAATTAAAATTTAATTATTTTTATTCAGATCTGATTATAATATTTATAAATATCAAAAAATAGAAAGTAAATATATCTAAAAATAATTCAACAATATAAAATAATGATTATACTAGACTACACATAGAATAATTCTATACCTTTTATTTTTAGAGTTTTCTAAAAAAGGTTTAAGGTTAAAAAAAAACCTTTCATTACAGTATTTAGATCTATATTAATTAATTTTTAATTTTATATTTTTTTGATTTTAGATCTAATCATATCGTCATGTCATATCTTAAAATGATTAATTGAATCAGATAAATCAAATCTAAAAAATTATAAGAAACCTTGGTTCTAGAGATACCAGATGAAGGTAATCCTGATTTTTGGGGTCAGGTTTCGTTCAGATCTAGATTGGATCGAAGAGGCAACTATTTTAAAAATTATCTCTTAGGATTCTTAAATAGATCTGATACTTTTTAGCATCTAATTTTATTTGATTTGAATAATAAGAAAAAAAATAAATTAATTCTTAAATTAATTTTTACCTGATTTTAGGTAATCTGATTACCGTTGATGATCCTGTCGAAAGCCTTGAGGTTCTAGAATCTAGCCATGCTAGCGCCTGGTCTTACCGATTATTCACTCAGCTGATCTGAAGATCTTCATCCTTATCTCTTTCTTTTCTCCAAAAAATTAGCATCTTAGATCTGATTTGAGAGGCTTCAAACTTCTTCTGAAGATCACCCGATCGTCTCTGCAGCAGTGCTGCCTTCATTCCTTTTCGCAGCCTTCCTTGCCTGACTCGCATTAATCTGAAGGCCCAAACTCTCTTAGGCATGAGAGGAGAGAGAGGGCCAGATTGTGGTGTGGAAAGGGAGAGGGCAGCCTCTGGGTGCATGGCTTGGAAGAGAGTTCAATAAAAGTCGGCGTAGATAGGTCTTTTTTATGACTTCGTACTGCGCACATGCATGCCTGCCATCCACCCCAGCCAATCATGTTGCTTCATGCAATCAGATCTAAATCAGATTGAATGGGATGATATTACTGATCCAAATATATGAGAGACTCACAGGTTCATTCTTAAGATGGCACTAAGACTGCGTCAAAGAGTAGATACCCAAGGGCCACCTAAGTAGAAACAAGAAGCAAACCCTGGAGGCTCCCATCCGTATAGGACTCCAGCACCCTATCCATTGGGCGCCACACCATCCTAGGCATGGCACCCCCTTCTTTCCAATTCTAGAGAGGGGACAAGCCCCTACTGCTCTCCAAAAGTGCATGACACATGGATAGATGTCAATGTCAAAGTGTCAAATGTTTCGACCAAGCAAAGTACAAGGAATTAGTAGGTGACGAAAAATGGCAGCGTGTTATCTCAAATGTATTCATAAAATTAAAGACAACCCTTTCTGACTTGGACAAGCTCTTAGTCAACTAGATAAAGATTACCTAGTGAGTACAGAACTCATTTGGCTTAGGAGACAACTTTATTGATAAGAAAAAGGCATGGAACGTTAGGCTCAATCGTGTGCTAGGCACGATTTTCTTGAACGTAATTGAATCTTATTCAAATCAATTGAATTGGTAAGTCCAATGATGATATCTAGATCCAAACCCTTATTTGTGTGACCTAGTTAGAATTTAGTTCAGTATATAGTAATGGGATATGTCATGATCTTTATCATCATATCATCAAACTTCTTTCGATGGATCAAAAACTCTTCTAATCAGACAACTTAGAATGATTGATCATCTAAATCATTTCTAATTGCTTCCCAAAATCACTAGTGACACCTAACAGCATATGTGTGGCAACCACATCAAATTTGAAACGAACTCTCGGTTGTAGCTACTTTGTTGTTGATTAATGTTTTCTATCTTGAAGCCCCGATCAAATTTGGGTTAAGGTGAACTCATCAAAACCGACAATTTCTATATATAGGTGATTTATCATTCGCATTCAAGCCGATGGTAAAAGTCTTATAGAAACTCTTTCTGATTATTTCACTCTCTGCCATGGCCATGGCTTATGACTTGATTCTAGTGATATATCATAGGGCTGCTCCCTACATCCATCGAGTAGAATAGATTCCATCTTGGCAATCTAATTCCTACAATGAACTGCTATAGCCAACATATTACCTCAGGATTCCGAATGGCTAGGATGAACCGAGTTCCATGGTGTAGTCAAACTATAACACCACTGCAAAGGTGAACTATCAATGCACCGTCAGCTCCAAAGAACCAGGACACCACCACTACAGCATCAAGTCAAATCATCGACGAAGAAGGTAGACTTCCTATGAACTACTCGAGGTGGTCGTCGCTCAGTACCCTCGTTCTCTAAACCGAGTACCTGTACTCTCACTTCGGTCTTGTCTCTACACTATAGACTTAACAGTCATCTAATCTCTCTCTTGGTTT